>JBAFWW010016935.1:7701-18405 GCA_036873685.1 Agapornis canus
AAATTATAATATTATTGATTTGTGTTTTTTTTTTTTTTTTTTTTTTTTTTTTTTTTGTCTAGAGGCTGTGGAACTGCAGCTTCAGTTAAATCTCAGCTCTGATTTAGTTTGCCGTTCCTTCCAAGTGGTTTGGGGCAAGGCTGTTTGTAAGTACGGCTAAGAAAAACACTAGAGTATCACTGTACCTTGTGCTGCCTTCTGGAAGGCATGAGTAGAGATCTTACTGACAGTGCATTTTCTGTGATTTTTTCTGGCCTCTTTCTACATGAATTCCTTGGTAAGCAGTGTGGTGTGCATCTCCCACCTCCCCACTGGTGGATCTATGTTGCCTGCAACAGAGGCAAAGCATGGGGATTTCAGGTTTTTCTTTGGGTTGGCTGGCATTAAACCTGGGAATTAATTAAGTAATTGTGTGTAAAAGTGTGCATTATGAAGTGTTAGTAGCATTAAACTTCAGCATTTTGCACAAATCTGTGTAGTGTGTAATACTAATATTTAATGAAGTACCTACCTCATCCTGCCTTTGGGAAGAAGCTTGAGGGACAGGTTTCATATAGTTCATTTAGTGCTATGTAGTTACTAGTGAAAAATAAATTGTTGTTAATTTTGTGTGATGCGTGCACACAGTACATTCCATGTGAGTGTTCATTTCTCTTTCCTGGGGATATAACGGTAATGAGACTTGAATGAGACTAATATGTTGCTGTGAATTAATTCAGTCTTTGAGAGGTCTAATTCCTAGTTACTGCTTTGTGCTCGTATGGATAAATTGCGTGAGCAAGCGATTATACAAAATGAGAAACTGACTAAAGTGTGACTTAGGTTGTCACTTCAACAGACTTAAAAAAACCCAACTGTATTTACAATGTATGCAAAGCTGATAGCACTATTTAAAAAGTGTATTGCCAAAGAAAATAGAAAAAAATGATAAATTTATTTTGCCATTCTCTAGTTGTGTGGATTGCACTCCTGCTTCACAGGCTTAGGGTTCATATGGTAGATTTTACATTACAGAATGTGTTCTCTTCTAATGAGCAAGAGGGAGAATGAGGAAGAGCAGGCAGGTAAATTTGTCTTAACGTGTATTTTTTGTTGTGCTTTCTATATTGAATATAGTTTGAAGCAGAATGTCTTACCCAAGAAGCTTAAAACTGAACTGGTTTAAATATACACTGGATCAATATACACTGGATCTGTGCATGTCAGCCTATAATAAAGCTGTACTTGTAGGGCTGTTCATAAAGTTGTTTGAACATATTCTGTCCAATTAAAGGTGATGTCTTTAGGGTTCCTCTCTTAATTCTGAAACCCTTTCTGAGAGAAGGCAGATAAAGCCTAAAGATGATTTTAGTGGTATTAGATGGAAAAATCAAATATAGGGGAAGGAAGAACAATTTGGAGCATGGATAGAAGCTGTCATCAAAGCACTCCCATCCATGCCTACCTAGTATCTTGTTCACTTTTGCCCCAGGGAGAGGTTCAATATAAATGTAGCAAAACCTGAGGATTTACTAGTGTTGCAAAATGAATTGCCTTGTTTGTAACCATGCTGCTGGGCTGCATGAAATCCACAGACCCCATGTGGTGGTATCACCAAATAAATCTTGAAGCCTTATCTGAACCATTAACAGATTTCTCCAGTGGGTGGGAGACAGTAGAAAGTACTGAGATAAAGGAAGGCTTTAACAACTGTTGTATTATTTCTTCTGTGACATAATGTTCCAGCTTGCTCTGAAAGGATGGATGCCTTCTGGCATAATAAATTCTTTACAGCAAAGCTGTGGTGAAGAACTATAATAAAGCCTGTGGCAGTGCTTATTTGACTATTTTGTGTACTAGCATATATTAGCCCTTGTGAGGGAGGGAGAAGAGGAATGCCCTTCTTGTGACAGCAACAGTGTGTTCAATGTAGCTGCTCTGGAGCATGCTGTAAAAATGCAAACATGATAAGACATTTGAAAGAATAACCAATAGTTATTTACTTACTTGGTTAATGTCAGGGGTGTTCACTTTCTAACTGTCTTACATATTATACTTGTTTTTCCCCTTTAATATATGATTAATTTGTATTTTACAGAAGAAGATGGTTACTGAGGCATCTTATGTGAAGTAATGGAAGTGATGATTAGAACTGTAGCTTTCTCTTTCTTCTTCAAGACACTCCTACACATATCAAAGTATTTGACCAGTGATTTCTAGCTACAGATGTTTCTTTGTCATGTGGAGGGGGATGCACAGCTTTTTCTGCCCACAAATCTAAAACCATCCCAAATCTCACACTGTGCTGAATTGTACGAACTTCTGCTAAAGATTGCTTCAAGCCTGGGAATTGCATGGGCGTGTGAGAAGGAAGAATGAACGAGAGGGAGTTCACTCAGAGTTTGAAGAAACTTTCCCTCCTGCCTGTCTGCTGTAGGCTTGGATATCTGATGGCTTTGCACTTCCTGTAGTCATATGTGCTAGTGTGAAGCACAGCTGCAGATAATCATGGGAGACAGTGAAAAGCTATGGAAAATTAAGACTTTTGTATCTCAAGTCCTGAGAGAGTGTTTCAGCCTTATAGCCCCTTCTAAACTGTTGAAGAAGCAAAAACTGCACCTATTTAGACAAAGCCTCCCATCCTTAGGGGATATGGTGGTGAACTGCAATGCTTACAGTCATATTTGAGAATTTGGTAGTTTGTCATTGCTATGCAGTATGAAATGGTTCAGAGGGCTGTGCATTCCTACAGTTGGGATTGGAGATGTGCAATCATACCCCCAGGGCTGGGACAGATGGAGGGTTGGTTTGATTCCGGCAGACTGTGCCCTCATTAGCCCTTTCCAGCTCTGGCAGTATTTGATTGCTGGTGTGCTTGAACCTGATGGTACTCACTTCAGCCTATCTTAATAGCATTAGCACTCCCTGCTTGCTTGAGAGATGTGTTGGACAAGTAATAAAGCCACACACTGTTGTTAGATGGACACTTGTTCTCCCTATGTAAACCACTGATGTAATTTTTTTGTTTGCAGGAACCACCATATTATGTTTGGTGATAAACTTGTGTTTTTATCTTGTAAGTTGCTTTGCGCTGGTATAGAGAGAAAGCTCTGTAAACTCTAAAGTCAAAAGGACATTGCTAAGGAAAGTTTTTTTGTCATGCTTTAGAAATAAATTCTTAATTTCTAATGAATTAATTTCTTAATTCATAAATTGCTTTATATTTTAGGGGAAAGGAATTATTAATAAAGTTATTCCTTATAGTCTGATGTATGGTAACAAGTTGTTAGGGAATGTCAAATCACTATAGTGTTAATGATGCAAACAGATGTTGTACAATGAGTAATTTTATAGGAGAGAAATGGTAGCATTTAAAATTAAAAAAAGTATCTGATGTAACACAGACCAAATACATGTTAGTTAAGGGTATTTAGAATCCTAATTTTGTAGTCTTGATAGAAAAATGCTGATATGCTAAGATAGTTGCAATGTATTCTAGTTTATGTGTGATAATTGGAGCAGAACTTTGAGAATGAAGTTAAACATTGATTGGACCCCAGAAGGCTTCCCTTTCCTGAAGTATTCTGCAAGCTGGCGTACGTGTGAAAAATTGGAAGGCGAATGATGTGAGAGTGTGAAAACTGCAAAGTGAAACAAACAATAGAAATAAAAGCAGCTGTTGAGGGATCTGCATTTATTAGCTAGCCAGCATGAATTTGATGGAGAAACAGAAATTTCTTTAATGTCTTGTGTCAGGATGGTGTCTCCTTGTATATTACTTTGTACAGTCTCTAGCATCATGGAGCTCTGGATAAGACTAGACTGGCTGGATTCTTGTATTATCATGAAAATACACTGTTACATGTAAAGTGATAATACTACTTTCTCCTCTTGCTTTTTCTGAAGCTTTGATGGTATATTTCATGGCCTTAAAGCTGCATCAAAAATCATGAAGGCAGAGATTTAAGTAGGGAGAAAATTGAGACAATGATATTTCCTCTTTGAAATTTTAGGGAAGTACTTCATTCAGTGTTTATAGTCTCATAATCTTGATAATTCTTGGACAACTTACTGGAGGACTTCTGGTTTTGGTAGAATACAATATTTAAACACACTCTCCCTTCCCCCCCTTCCCCCCCCCGGTCTATTTTTTCAGAACACAAGTGGAATTTGAGAGGGGGGGGAGGTGGAATTACAGTTCAGATATTTCTGCTTTTTCTCTAGATTTCTCCCAAGGTGTGCTGAATTTATAACCCTGAGTTTAAAATCTGTCATTTTATACATTGAATTATGCAAGTAACTGCATTTTTTCATCCCATCCGCATTGTGGCTGCCCTAGGCATTTAGACATAGCAGTGTTTATCAGGAGTAAATGGATGCATTTCTTTGATTAGCTTCATTTGAGGGATTCCTGATATTTAATGATGCTGTGGGTTGTTTGGCTCCTCTCCCTTTCACTAGTGAGAGATTTCCGCTGCCATTATCAACCACACTAACTTTTCAGCACACTTCAGCATTTTTTCTGTGCAAAGGCCACAGCTGTAGTTGAACGATGTGGTTGTTGTAATCCAATAATGAGTCCTAAATATAACAATAATTATAACCTTTACACTGAGAACAATATTGATAATCAGGGACGCTGATCCTTAAATTTCATAGAAATCAAGTTTGTCACTGGTTGTTGCAGTGTTATCCATGTTTTAAGATTTCAGATACTTTGCAAAACTTGTATGTGCTTGTGCAAAGGTTTGGCTTTGCTGTACAGATGGGTATAACGGAAACAAAAAGCATCCAGAGAAATATGAATGATTACATTTATCGACAGCTAAACAGAACACTTTGGATATTATTCTTGTAATTAACAAGTCTAAATTGTCATAATAAGCCCTGATTACATGCAGTCTGACAGCAAAAACTGATTTTATTAAAAATATTTTGGCCACTGCACTCAGTTCGGTCTTGTAATTAGTCTACATGTACACTTTCTTTCTCCCTGTCTTTTTATTTAAATTTCATTTTCATTTTTCAAGAAAACCCGTGTAAAATTTGGTCAGTGTGAAATTCTTTGTAAATAGGGCTTTTGATGAGCCGCATATGATCAAGTCAGTCTTGATGTGTTTCCAGTTTTCTGATGAACAAAATTGCAATTTATCACCAGCATGGTCATACTATTAATATATCCAGGTCTTGTAAGAGTTCATGATCATGAAAGGAGTATATTGTAGGCACAGAAACAGCAGACACTTAGGAGTTAGATTCCTCAAACAGGATTTGATTTTTAGTTACAGAATTCAGTGACTGAAGACAGTACTTCTTTCACCTCAAACTTCTGTTTCAACCTACCACTGTCACTTTGACTCTCAAGTTCTCACCTGGCATAATGCCATCTCCTTGTTTGCTGCTGACTTTTCCTTTGACTACAGGCCCTTCTCCTGGCAAAGACCTCAAGAAGAAGAGAGCAACATGGTCTAAAATATACTTCTATTTCACTTCTTCATTTCATCTGTCTCTTCAGGAGCCCATCATGATACCTTCTCCATTTACCTCACTGCTGTACACAGACCTGTGATCTGGTACCCAGGCTCTCAGTATTTATAATACCTTCAGGAGAGGCTGAATTTGGATTACATTGCTGCTTTAGATATTCGCTTTTTCTGTACTTTGAGCTCTTCATTCTACAAATTTCACATGCTTTTCTAGATGAAGTAGCATGTATCCACTGCATATAAAGGGTTTTTTTATATATACTGTGTTTCTTTTTCATTGTCTAAAAGTGTAGCTTTTGGTTAGCAGTACCTCTCAGCTAATTTTTTGACTATGAACATTCAAAGATTCCTAGAAAAAAATAAAACTAGCCTAAACTGCACATGGAAAACATGTAATTGTATACTATATTCTATGAATATGCATGTTATGTTTGAAGGAATAATTATTTGTATTTGGATCTTCTCAGTATTTTTTAATATTTATTTTTTTTTTTACATATATATAGAAATTGAGGAAAGGTGGGGAGCAAGAGAGAATAATTCTACAGAGTGAAGGACAAATGCGTTTTGCAGTTAGAGGGCTTTGCCTGAAATCGCAGATAACAGTGCATAAAATCATTGTCCTGCTCTTTTGTAATCCAGGCATTTGGCAATTCTTTTTTTTTTTTTTTTTTTTTTTTTTTTTCCCCTTAATTCTTCACCCATTCTTAAATCTGGGGTCTGCAATTATTTTTTTCCCCCCAAAGTTTTAAATATAATTTTTTCCTGAAGCTCCTTCTGGTGTTTCTTTTGCCATCCTTCCTGCAGTGCTGCTCCAGGATGGGATATTACATTTTTTCAGCCTTCCTCTCTGCAGTAGGCATTTGCCACCTACCACACTTAAAACATTCTGTTCTTTGCTCCGTCTTTTGGCACTGATAACCGTGACATCTGTTTGTCACATATGAAGCCCAGGAGGTGCTGAAGACCCTGAAGCAGTGAGCATCCTTTACATGAGCATCCCTTATGTGGGCAGAGGAGAAATATCTTTACCTCATAGATGGCAAAGCGGCTGGCGTGGCTTGCTCCTAGTTTCTGTGGTGACATTCAGGCTGAGGGATATGGAGAGTTTCCAAATGTTGCATACAGGCTGTGGGAAGCCTGGCCTTTCCTGGCATCCCCTCCTGTGTTCTGGTTCACCTAGAGAGGAAAGGTGTGTACCCCAAATAGGAGCTGCTATGGTTGGGAGAGTTGCTCACTCTGGGCTGATTGCAGTGTCTGTGCCCAGGAGCAGCTGTCTGATTGAGGTGAAAGACAGGAAGAAGTTTTCTGGTTGGTTGTCTTGATCTTTGACATAGGCAAAGCTTGCATATTTGCATAAATAAAGTGAATAGGCTAGTAGCCTACCAGCTCTGAATTAATGAAGCCTAGGTGCAAATGCATAAGTTGTAACACAGTGTTTTAATTTAATCAGAAACTCAGCTGAACATTTTAAACATACGTAGACTCATGCAGTTTCAAAGGTGTTCAATCCTTAAGAATAGTTGGCTTAAATTTAATATATATTTACTGGTGAGCTGGGAGAAAGCAACTGTGATTTCTTTTTTTCTTTTCCCTGAACACTGGATGTTTTAGTGGTCCTTTCCATCATGCTAGTTCAGGTAAAAATATTGTAAATAATAGTTTGTGACCTGAAAAGTCATTGAACAGCATTACATAAATGCCCAGTTTATATTAAACTCTAGTGTAATATTAAACTCTAGTGTAATTGTTTTTTTTTTAAATGACTTGTTAAGCTCTATGTCACAGTCCATTGCTTGAATTTGTACTTGTTAAGGTGTGAAATGGATGGCTTTCAGATAGAGCATACTCTTTGTGTTCATATTGAAAGATGAATTTGCCTTATATTTAAAGAAAAACAAAAACACAAAACCGTCATTTATTTTTTGAGAAAGCTGTGTATCTTTGCCTCCCATGCAAAATTATTCCATGTATCGTCTATGTGTTACTGCTTTTCAGTAAATGCTCGATTTACAGAGCTAGGACTTGCCAAGGCAAGCTGTTGGTTTACAGCCTCATTCTGATTTACCAGGGGAGCATAAAAATATACTCTGTTTCCAAAATTTCCTGTATGATAGTTAAACCAGTAATGCTCATCATCTTTCCATTAACTCCAAATGGAAAATAAGGCTGGTAGGGACACAAACTGTCTTATTTTCATGGTAGTTTTCCAATCTTAAGGAAAAATTCTCTTGACACCAATTTAGGGAAGAATATCCTACCTATTTGCCACTATTTTTGGAATTGTATCTTCTCATGTATATCTGACCAGCTAATTAGAAATTATAATTCAGATCTAGACATAGAAAAGGCTATTTTGATACTTTTTAGTCTCCTAGAGGAGGGAGAAAAGACTGAACTGCTTGCAGAGGAGGAACAGACTGTGGGATCAGAACCTCAGGATATATTTAATGGAGAGGTTCTTTTGAGATTGAACCAACACATATGTGCATAACTTTTTCTGACATTGAATTACAGGGTGGTTTGTTGGTTTGCTTGTTTCAAAAGATAACCTGTTACACACTTCAAAATAAGATAATACCTCAGAGAGATCATGAAATGTGCAGTTCTGGTATTAGTTAGAAGATTGCAAGTGTGGAAGATTTCCCTGGAGAGTAGCACTGCATCATGCAGTCTTATTCCAGAAAATCATATGAGTATAAAAATAAAATTAATCATTTCTTTATAAGTTTCCACTGTGCTGTTTTAATAAAAAGAATCCATTACATAGAAATATGCCCGATTTTTTATCCACGAGCCATTAAATATTGTTAATGATTTGATGAATTCTGACTTGGCCCACACAAAGTAGACCTCAATGTGGAGTAGGGGAAAAAAAAACAATCTAGAATATTCTACGTGTGGGATGAACTTTTCTAGAGAAGTTTTTTTTAATGTTAAAAGCACTGACTCTTCTGTGCAGTTTCTGTTGGAGGTGCTTTCTTCTGCTATTGTTTTTAATTTGTTTAGTCTCACAGATGAGGTAGATCTTACTTTAAACTTCATAAAGAGAGCTGCTCGTGTTCTATGAATGTACTGTATAGTACACCTTTGTACATAACACCTCAGGGGTATGCCAGCTGACAAAGATGTGCAGTGCATTAGCATCTTAAATGCTCTTCTAGGCCTCAGTCAAACTAGCCAGGAGCTTATAGGGAGATCTGGACAACATTGGTATCTATAACATTGTTGATAAGCTCAGCTGGAAAGCATGCAGGGCAGGGAGGTGCTTCTTAAGTAGTTAGTGTTTTTGGAGGTCTGTGTTATTTCTATAGAAAAAGAGGAATCTTTTAAGAAAAATAAAAGTTACATTATATAGTGTTTATTTTAAATAATAGGTCTAAAAAGGAGTTCCATCATACGGTTTTTCATTAAGCTCTCTTCTTATTGGAACTTCTGTGCCTTTACATAAATCTTGGGGTTATTTTGGGTGAGGAGCAGAGTTGTTGAATAAGAAGAGACCTTTACTTGTATATTGACATCACAAAATCTGTTTTATGGGGCCTTATTCACCCCAAACATCATAATGAACTTGGTTTTTGGACAGAGGCCACTGCTCTTGAATATCCAGGACTGCTAGATGCTTAGTAACTGTAATTGCACCCATAGCCAGGAAAAAGGAATAGTACATAAAAATGAGTTATTTGCTGGGATTCCTGTGGTACAATGTGTTGTGTGGCATCCTGTGATATTAGGGCATCTGAGGGTAGAAGCGAATCAGACCTTGACAGCTAGAAAAATTTCTTACTACATTGAGGTTTGGTGGATGCTGGATTTGGAGGAGTAACATAAAAAACACAGTGCTTTTAAGAAAGCTGTGCTGTCCCCACCAGCTTCCAGGGTGTTTCTGTGAACCTCAGGCACCTGATGTTTTTTGAAACATCTTGTCCTGTCCTAAGTTAAATGGCATTATCAGCCAGGAACACCCTCTCCCTGAAGCTCCCCTAGTGTTCATCTGAACACAACAGTGGCTGGCCAGCTGCTGGCAAACAGGGCTGTCTTCCATGTCTCTGGGATGAAAGGTGTGGGTAAGGAATGCTGCCACTCTTTTCGAACTATTATTATTTCCTATTTGTGCACAGTTCTGTTTACAAAAGCAATTGCTGCTCTTTAATTAAGAAATAGAATGACAGAAATAAATTACTTTAAAAGTTTGTTCTATTTAGGGAACAAGGGGAAGTATTTGTGGGAAGCTATTCTGAAAACATCACGCAATCTATGTTTAAATTATTTTGTTGTTTCCTGGATGTAGCTTTTACGAAATCGGTGAGTCAAGCAATTGTCAGTAATATTTTTGTTGTCTTAAATTTTCTTCTTACCCTATGTGAACTGTATGCATCCATCTAGATTACATCTGAATGACAAAAATACATAGATAGAAAGAAGTGGAAGCGTAATGTCTTTATTTAGAAATAACTGTCAGTAAGTGTTTATTAAGTGCATCTCTCATGTCTTATTCTGGATTTATGTTGGTAGTCTCTTAGCTCAGAGATTTTTTGATACCTGATGACGTTGAATATTTTAATATTATTCTCATTCAGCAGTCTGTGTAAACAGTGTGGGACTTCAGGAATATCAAAATTACTTACTGCCTTCTTTTATAGTCATTTAGCAAAAGCACATCTATGGCCTATTTTTAATACACTCTTAGATAAAATGTTTTTTGTACTGTTAAGAGTATTCAATTACTTTCAAAAAATAAATGCCGTTATACATGGGCTGCTTGCAAAGCAGTTCATGCAATTAACATAACAGATGGAAAAGTTGGGCTTTGAGAGAAAGTACGTAGAAGTATGGATAAATCAAGAACGCTCACACCAGATAATTCAAGATAATCACATCTTGTATGTGTGAGCAAGTAAAGTGGATCCAGGAAGATTTGGAAAAGAAATTATTTCCTTTTGCAACCTAAATTTAGATGTCTAAATGAGTTCTTATAGCACTGGGACTTTTTAATGGCCTTACTATTGGGTGTCAGGCAGAAAAAATACCTGATTTTTACTGCTGCTTGTCTGTTTGCTGATAATGGTGAGCATTGCCTAGCACGTGAGAGATAGACAGTAGCATTTGGATAAGTAGAGGGGTCCACTGAAATGCTTCCTTTGCCCAAGGAAGTTGTGAGTGCTCCATCCCTGACAGTGTTTAAGGCCAGGTTGGACGAAGCCTTGGGTGGCATGGTTTAATGTGAGGTGTCCCTGCT
>JBAFWW010016939.1:0-17979 GCA_036873685.1 Agapornis canus
CATCGGCCTTATCAGCCTTGTTCCCGAGTTCAGTCAAAACACCAGCTACTAAAGAAAAGAAAAACTGACTGCAACTGCTGAACCCAGGACAGTTGAGTATGCTCAATGAAAAGCTGATTGATTTTTGAGTTCTTCTCAATCAGAAACCACATGCCACTTCCCACAGACTCCTTTGCACTCAAGATGCACAACTAACCTGAAAACAACCCCTGCCTTCTAGGATTTACTTTCATTTATATAGGACAAAGATGAGATTTTGAGGATTGATGAGCCTATTTCTATTCTTACACATGCTTTTGTCCATTAAATTAATTCCATTAACTCAGAGGATTCACACAGGTAAAAAATACTGAACAAGCTAGCCACAAGACACTTTGAGCTGTGGCAGAATGACCAGTAGTACATTTAGGCAACTGGTAGACAGTGGAGATGCTGAGCAGCCTTTTGTGTTAAAGCAGTTCAGAAATACAATACACCACTTCAGAGGCCAATTCTTAATTCCACTGCAAAACTTCCAGCAAAACCAGAATTGCAACTAACAATTTAAGGGTAAAGAAGAACATTCATAGGAAATCTTATAAAACCTGGTCACTCCGCTTTACAGCTCAACACATACTATAAGCTATAAAAACACTGGGAAAGATTGATGGACATCCTACTCCTTTAGCTCCAAGTATTCCCTGTATCTTTCACTGGCTGAACAGCTACCCTTTCAGTACCATCAAAATCACACAAGCAGAGAAGAAATTACTTTTTCAGTTAAACTGTAAGATAGATTCAATCTGTACTCCTCAATCTTTTCAAAAGCTTTAAATACTTCGAATTACTTTATGGAATGTCCATAATGCCATTGGCTTCCTACAGTTTTAAGTAAACCTGGAGTGAAATCTCTCCTGCCACTATTAGTGAAATCCCAACTCTGATCTTGACTCAACCTCTGTGTTTTGTTTCGTTTAAGTTGGGGGTTTTTGATAATTTGGTTGGTTGGGTTTTTGCTTGTTTGGTTGGGTTTTTGTTGCTGGTGGTTGTATGGATTTGTTTGTTTGTTTTTCCCCCCAGAAACCCCACTACTTCCCATCTCCCTTCAGTTTCAGACAGCACATTTAAAAAGTTGCAAATACTTCACCCATACGATTTTCCTTCTTTGCCTCAGCCATTGACTCACACATCCATAAGTTGAAGTTTTAAAATGTATATTTCTAAAGTGGCCTCTCTTACCAGGCACCATAATTAACAAATTCTCTGTTTACAAAGAAGCACTTTACCAAGTTATCTGTCATTTAGAGATTTGGGACTAGCCAAGATAAAACAAACA
The DNA here is from genome assembly GCA_036873685.1 of Agapornis canus. Taxonomy (NCBI): domain Eukaryota; kingdom Metazoa; phylum Chordata; class Aves; order Psittaciformes; family Psittacidae; genus Agapornis; species Agapornis canus. Next base: position 1,316 of record JBAFWW010016939.1, read on the forward strand.
GGCTTTTGGATTAAATGAAATGAAGCTTCCTGCATTTGCAAGAACATAGGAAAAGAAGAGAGCAGGATTTAGGAAGCGCTTTTAGCTATAGACATTACTGTTCAGGACAGAATTCATTAATTCCTATGAGGTTTTCTATACTTGGCAAAAGCCTGAATAGCTATGCAATACATGTAAGGATGTCCAAATTAACATTTTTGAACTACCGCTATTTCTTTAGGACTTGCAGCTACCTTTTTATAAGTGGCCAAGTTTTAAAAGTTTGTAAGTGAATATCCTATAGATAGCTTAATATTCAGCCCTCAAAGGGGACAAAAAAAAACCCAAAACCAACCCTGCTTTCTAGTCAGCCATGATTTTTCTGCAATTTACTCATACATGCAGTACTTCAATTCTCTGTCAGAGGTAACCTCTCCCACCCACAAGGAAGACCTTCCTTTCTTGCTCTGCTGTGCTACTACCTGTCATACCAGGAAGTTGGCAGTAGCTTTTCATAGACTTTTTCAGAACTATTTTTAGGCCTAGATTTCACATTTCCACCTAAATTTCAGTTGTGCCATCGCTACATGGCAACAGACATTAGTATATCAAATTACTAAACAGCAGCTGTTAATATCAAGCTGATTAATTTTATATAGAAGACAAAGCACATGAATCAACCTAAGAATAGCACTGGAAGTTATTGTGAAACACGAATCTACATAATCCTCTTAACTTCAATCTTAAAAAAAAAAAAAAGAGAGAGAATAAAATCCAGGTTTAGGAGCATGGAGCCTCCGAAATATTTCAAATTCTTTAAAGGTGGAATTCTGTTCAAAAATGCTTTAGATGCTTTAGCTACTTTTCTGAGATTAAGAACTAGCTGTCTTTTCAGAATTCTTCTGATTTGGTATCTACCCTTAAGAAATGGGCTACCGAAATAAATAAATATTAATAATAAAGAATTAAGGAATGGAGAAGAACACTAATTTTCACATCTTCATTTTAAATGAATCATTGGATAGTGATTTTTTTAAAATATACCACACTTTCTAAAGGAAAAGCTGGCCTATGGCTGACTCATTAGTCTCTGTTACTGCTTCATTCTGTCCTTTAAACCTAATTCCTTGAAGGCCTCTGGATATATATGCCAGCAAGAACTACATTCCTAAGAATGCTGTAGGACTGTACCCCTATGTAATCCCAAGTAACATAAACATAATTGAAGTCTTAAGTGTCTGTAATAGTTATAATTATATTTTAACAATCATGTATTACATACAAAGATACATTCTGGGTTTTTTACAACAATAAGCAAATTATTCTAAATTTAACAACTATAGAAGCACATGACAACTTCAGGGTTTTTGGGGCGGTAGTGTTTGGTTCTAGGGTTTTACTTTTATTCTTAGCTTTTTCTCAATCAATCAAAACAGGCTATTCTATGGGCTTAGGACAGACACCCATTAAACAATACTGTGGGTTTTTTTAGTAATATGGTAAAAGGCATGACTGCATCCTTCCCTGAGAAAGGACAACAAATACAGGAGCAAGACATGGTGATATGGACTTAAGCATTCTTCTTCATCGAGCAAATGCCTTCACATTGAAGAATGTATGTATGTTGTAGAATGACAAAGAGGAACAGTTCAAAAAGAAACTGACAGTCTCCTATTCTGAAGGCTCTCTTTCTCTCTTCAGATTCTCCATAAAATCCAGAGAGAATCTGATTCTCCAGTCTATTTCAGTTTAGTAAAAAGAGCAGCATCAGCAAGGACATACTTGGTTTCTGTCTAAATATATGTTTAAAAGATTACCTCAGAATATAATTTAGCTAGATATGAAAGTCCTCTTTTTTTATTCTAATACCACAAAAGCACACTCATAAAAGCAGGATGATAAATAAGAAAGCAATGCCAAATGGAGCTCTGCATAGATATGAATACCCAATTCAGTTAACATGTGGGTTTTGAAAACAGCATACAGGAGGTGCCTTATGCATACAGGAAATGCTTGCTGGTGAGATGCCTCATCACTTATGGATAACAGCACTCATCACCATTATATCAATTATTTCCTCTTCAAATAAAGGAATCTACTGATCATTGGTTTGGATCTATGCCCAAAGGGTCTGTATAGAAGTTCTTTGGGAAGCACTTACCTTTGAAATGTGCAAGTCTGATGTAATTTATCTTTGGCAATAACTGTTAATGAAATTACCTAATAAAAGAGACTTCAAAGACTACAAAATTAAACTTGGGTTCATAGCATAAGCTGAATTTCACTGTCTGGCTGTATTACTACAATAGGCAACACATTTGGAATAATCAGGAGGATTGCACACCAGTTTTTATTGTAAGCCAGGTTTTGCAGTAGCTTACAAATTGTCAGTTATTATTATTACCAAATGAAGTTTTCCTTACCCAGTTTAAATTTGTATTGTTTTTTTTAAATTTCAATTCACTTCTGAGTACAGCTATTACAAATAACTGGAAAGCTTACACACCTGAAGAAAGAAAAACAAGCAGACATCATCCAATTAGGATCACTTGATGCTGTACATTGCAAAGGATTCTTAAAATTTCCAGGGAGTTCCTCACATTTCTGTTGATCGGTGATATTTGGAAGAACCTCCTAAGACTGTTCACCTAAACTTTGATTTATTGATGTACTTTCTGAAGTGTTAAATTCACCAGTTCCTACCCTCACATCTGCCCCAGAGAGTTCAACAACCTACCAAAACCTTACAAATTTCAGAGAACACCATGCTACTTTTAAAGGTCATACCATACCCACAACCTTCACATACTTGGTCCCCTAAAACCACAGGAGCAGTGAAAAAGACCACCAGTGTAAGAGAACAAAACATCCACTCTAAAAACTGAAATTTACCACAGTGGCTCAGCACCCCAGCTACCACCTCTCCTTCCAATGGACAGGTCTCCACCAGAGGCATAAGGCTAGGGAGGTCTTTCTCTCAACCATTCCTTCCCTGCAGCACACGTGATTAGCAGTCATTCCTACCCACAGAACATGTTTCCGACATCCTTTATTCCACAAGAGTAACCATGACAGGTTTAGCTTCCTGTTACAAGTCAGATAATATCATTAGCCCTGCAGATCAGACAATAACAAGAAATAATAAATATACTGCCTCCATCTCTTCTTTTCACACTAAGTTCAATTGTGTTCTTCCTTCCCTCTGCCTATCTGCCCACAGTAAAGTAGAACTTCTCCCTAAAGGCATGCAAGACAAACAGAAATAAACATCACAGCAAAGAGTTACAGGACGAGATGAGAAAATCATAAATGAATCATACATTTATGCCAAAACAAGATTTATCAGGATCACTATTTTCTTCAACTACGTTTTTTTAGACAATGCTAATGAAATACCTGATCAAAATCTCAGAAATTAAAGCAGGAAAAAACTGTTCCAAATAAAGATACTTCTTAAACAATCCTGTGTTTTCATTGCAGAACTCAATCTCAGCTAACAAAGTGCTACAGAATTCAAGCCAAACCCATCCCTGACAGTGCACATGTAACTAAAAAGAAAGTTGTTCAGATCTGACCTCCTTTTACCAGTTGAAGTTTTGTAGGAGAGAGTACTGCTTGTCTCTGTGCCCATTACCCTATTGATTGTTGTGTAAATATTAGGCTTCCTGCTTGTGGAGAAAATCCTGCAAAGTTTCTTTCAGTTCTGTTTGCACATCTCAAACTTGTGCATGGTTTAGAACAAGGAAGTTTATGTAACATTCCCAAGAAAGTGCAGTACATCATGGCTCATTTTGACTCAGGTATGAATACATGACACAGATGAATTCACAAAACACTCCTTTCATCTGAAATTTAAGTAGTAACCCTTTTTCCCCTGAAAGTTTAAGCAGCGTTAAGTGATGAAATGATTATGTTTGCCTCTTTCTTCAAAGCAGTACTGGATAGGAACATCTTAGGATGAATCTTTCCTGAATTTATTCACATACAAATACCATCAGCTACAAGGACATTTGAATAAGTCATTCTGAAAGATCTCAATGTTCTCTACAGCTACAGAATATAATGGTTCTGAAGTTTGCTCAAAGCATTTTAGTATTAAAGCACATTAAAGTATCTTTTCCCCAAAAGCCAAATTTTCAAGTACCAAGCAATCCCAAATACCTGCTTGCAAAACCATTTTTTTACCCAGACACCCCCACACAAGTTCAAACACCCCATTTCCAGGACCATTTCTGATCCCCATGCTTCCTCTTGCTCCCTGCTTCCCTGAAAGCTGGGTCAGTGCTAGTCACTGCCATCAGCAAGGGTTAGTCAGACATTTTTACTCATCTGGCAGTATTTGTATTGCTCAGCTCTTGTCAAGATTCACATTGTTTTTTATGCGCAAGCTTCTCCTCTCAACAGGATATCTGAATAAGCTGAGAGAGCTTAACAGACTTACATGTTCTGCATAAAGCAGAATGCAAAAAATGGGGTTTTTTGGTTAGTTTGATTTTGTTTCAGGTTTGGTTGGTTGGTTTGGTTTTGATTTTTTTTTACGCTTTCTGGATAGACAGAATTTCCTCTACCATATTCATCACATTGCAACTATCCCCAAGGGCTTGACACCAGCTTTTTGACTCTAATTTCTCTCTCTCAGCTTGCAAGCCATTTTTGCCAGGACAGTGTCAGCCTAAGCCTGCCAAGCTCATGCTTGCTTAGAGAAGCCAACAGATGAGGTCTGCACAGACTGCCCGTTGCCTCTGTCTTGTCTCCCAGGAGTCAGGAAGAGCCCAAGATGTTTGTGCTGTCTGCATTCCTCAATCTCCATTTGCAGCCTGGCCCATTCTGTGGACTCTCAGATGAGCCACACTGGAAAACCAAAGGTAAATTTGAATCTAGACATTACCATGACAATGGCAGCACTGGGATATTATGACTAGTGATGTTTAACTAAGTATCCTGAAAACAGCATGGAAGGTGTAGACTGCTCCAAGTTCAGAGAGGATTAATACATTTCCAAATACAGAACACCGAAATTGTGTAAGTGAACAACAGGAACAATCAAATCACCAGAGATTTGACATCTCTGTTTAAATCTTCCACAACATGAATTTTTTTGCAACACAGCAAATTATTATGATTACTGTGTTTGAATACACAAAATGACAAAGGTTTGAAAAATCAGAGAGCATCTCCATATCACAAAGAGCTCATCATCAAAGCTGTAAAACAATAATCATCAAACAAAACATGACATCACAGACATATATATGGAGAGAACAAAATCAAGGGATAAATGCTTATGAAATAGCTGTATATGCAGTTCTGAAGCACCTACAAACAGGCAACCTAATTTGCTGAAATCTAAGCAACTTCACTAAACTAAATCCTAAATACTGTCTAACAAAAACATCTCTTCGGGCCATTTTCATGGCCTTAGAAAGTCAAAACAAGGTGACAAAATGTATAATCAATTGATACACATCATTTTTAGTGAAAGAAGATAAAAGAATCCTATGAAGCAGAATTTGCTGTAGCCTAAGGATGATCATACACAGAGTAGAAGGTATTTTATAACATTCAGTTCACAGCAAATACGTATTCTGCTAGTATTTATTTCAACATCTGAAAAAACTACCAATGACATTCCTCCAGACAAGGCTGCCTTGTATGAAAAAAAACCCAACCCCCCCCCCCCAAATGGAGGAATGTTTCCTACAAGCTAGTCATGTAACTATAAACAGGACTTGGAGGATAGAAGGAGAACATTTATGTTTTCCACCTAACAAGGCATCCTAACAGGAACTTTATGAATGCATCATGCACACTTTTAACATTGCAGCTAAGCAGTACAGTGCAATCTGCAACATATTAACATTTCATGAGCTCAATAATTTGAAGTTGTTCTTTAAAATATACATAAAGACACCCCCTATTTTAAATGCTATTTCTATTTATGGTTATTGAAACTATTATATAACATAATATCAGCCAACAGGATTTAGCAGCATAATGCTAAAAGGAAATTAAAGACATACAAAAATCAAGCATTAAATTTATACAGTGAACTGTCAGTATGCTCACAAATACGAAACAAATTTATTTTAATATTTAAGAAATAAATATTCCAGTGGCCTTACGAGCAAGAATTTTCATTTATAGCCTTCCTTCAGAAAATGTCATGATTACCATCTGAACAGGGAAGAATAAAAAAAGAAGATAAAGTTCAAATGCTGATTTTGGCATTTGTATTTCTCTGATGTAGTTTATCTAAAGATAAAAAGTACCTAAAAAACAGATCACTGGCACCCACAGTGCTAATATTGCCCAATTTGACTACTTGGTTCCTAAACTACAGCAAATGAGTACAGCTTTCACTAATGGACTGCTATTAAAAATAAATCGCAAAACAGTGCATGTATTTCTCCTTCCACACAGCTGAAGCTAGAATACAGTGTTCTATTATGCAGCTAGTTGAAAGATAGTTTTCAACCTCCACATGGAATTACTTACCCAGAAGCATGTTTCTCTTCTACAGTTAGTTCAGCAGAAGAGAAAGTTCTGTACAATAGATCTAGCAAAGGGAATGTTCTCACGAGCTCCTTTTTGACTTGGTGCAAAATCTGACTAGAGCTTGAACGCAAGCTGCTGAGAAATACGCCTTGCCCCATAAAGCTGCTGGGACTCATTTACTTGTCTCTCATTGGTGAATGATACCTCTTCAGACTATGCAGAAATGATGCAATGACAGGCTGGTGCCACCTTAATTTGAGGCAACAGAAAGTCATCACTGAAGTTTCAAAGTTATATATTTTAATATTTCTGTCCTGCAATTGTTTTAAACTAGTCGCTATCTTTGATCTAGGGAAAATGTCCCTACAGAACTACTGCATTATTTAGAGTAACACAATAATACAGTATATAGTGGAAAATCTTGATGGTAGGCTAAATTTAAGTTTTCCAGAGCAAGTGCCCCATCTTTCCATAATACTTAGTTACATCACAGTTGAATTTGTCCCCTCCAATACAAAAACACTTCCAAAGAAATACCAGTAGGGAGCTGATTTGGTATTTTTTGTTTAGCTCAGGAGTTACCTATATGGCTCATGTAGACATGGAATAAAAACATTTGGAATGCTGCTGCTGCCATGGCAAGTGCCTACTGTCTACTGAAATCTACCACAGAATGGTTTTGCACAATTGAAATTAACCTCTGCTATGAAGAAAAGAAAAAATCTACCTCTTCCTATTTACAAAAGCAAAAGGCACAACATCCAAAAGGTGGGACTCAAATTGTAAATTTCTAACCAAAACTGATGCCCATGCCCTGCATCCCCTTACTTTGGGGTGGGCTGTCAGTACACCACACACAACTGAGGTCTGTACAGAACTTCTGACTCTCCAAAACAATTTTTCCCAGAGCATCCTTGTAAGGATATCTGATATGAAGAGTTTTATTAAAAAAAAAAACAAACCAAAACAAAACAAACAAAAAACCCAGCCAAATAAAAAAATTAAAATCCAAGAGCATTAGCAGCAGATTTTTACCTGACGCACTTTGCAATTGCAGTAATGTCAGATGATTCCTCATGGAGAAGCTGAACATTATGAAATAACCCTTGTATGTGACCCTCCCACTTCAGTACTTTGCTTTAAATGCATGGAATTAAGATTTATTGATTTCCTCAGTTTTTTCTTTACAAAAGGAGGGGTAGAAGAGCACTTCGAAATGCAAACTACTTGGAACACACTTCCACATACCTAGAAATATTAGACAAAATTTTGGACCAGATTAATTTTGTACTAAGTGCTTAATAAAACACATTGCTCCAGTGACGACACTCCTCTACAGTGTGACTACTGGTTACTCAAAACAGCACATATGAAACTTTAAACTCTTCCTTCTTTCTCCTAAAAGGGGGATTACTTTGATACTTACCTGCCAACATGACTTGGCAGCAATTATATGATTTTGATATGTCCTGAAATATTTGGTATTGGTAAAAGACCCTTAATTTTTTTATATATTAAAAGCAGGAGAAAAAAAAAAAAAATAATTTTTTTTTTAAAAAAAAAAAGAAAAAAAAAAAAAAAAAACAAAAACAAAAACAAAACCAACCACCCCCAAAAAACAAAGAAAAGAGGGAGATGGGCATTGCTAGCAGTAACGATGACAGAAAAACAGTGGAAAAAATTAATCAGCTCTGACATAAAAAGGCAAATAAAAATGAAACCCAATTAAAAATAAACCTCTCTGATTTTTAAGCAAATCTTGTGATCTTGGAAGATGTGACTCATTCTCATTGCACACTTGGGACTGGCAACACCAAATCTCTTTGAAACTTTATGTGGGTTTTATATAGACTCTGATGTCTTAGCAAGATGACCAGTACTCCCAAGTAAATACTATGTTCTCTCACACTGACAGTAACACTGATACTTGTATGTTGAGATGTTTGAAGGATTTTATTCAATTAATTCTTTTAAAAATCCTACTCTTAACTTCAGAAGTGTCTCACACATTCCCTAACACGTATTATGCTTATGCATTATAGCTAGACAAAACCAGCAAGGACTATGTCCCCATGAAGTAGCAGGCATGCTTCTCCCACACCATCCACTTTCTCAGTGACTGTCTCTTTTTTGGCAATGTTTGATAGTTCCTTGATAAAGCTATTACAATGCACTAGCAAGCTCATGTTTAACTGTGTAGCTGGTTCAATGCACTGCAGTTCCCTTCTATTTCCCTCTCCCTCTCAACAGCATGTAATGGCCCATCTCACAGGAAACCAGTCTTTGGTTGCAAATGAAGGCCTTCAGACTTGCTATTCACAGCTCCATCCCTGGCAGTGTTCAAGGCCAAGCTAGATGAAGCCTTGGGTGACATGGTTTAGTGTGAGGTGTCCCTGCTTATAGCAGGGGGGTTGGAACTAGATGATCTTAAGGTCCTTTCCAACCCTAACTATTCTATGATTCTATGACTCTAATATTTTAGCCTGCCCTCCAGCTCACATCTAAAATGTGATCTCCAGGACACAAACACTCATAATTTTAACTACGGATCTCCCCCTCCCCTTAAAACAGCTATTAACTCCCATCTACTCTACTAATGCCCACTGTCCCAAAATTTTGGAGAACCTTTGATTTTTCTTTTGTCTGAGAAGGTCTCTGAGGGATCCATAATCTTACAGCATGGTGTGTCAGGGACAATAGATAATGGTCCGTGGTGAAACACACAAAGATAGATAAGTACTGTTTGTCCGCTTTGGTTCCTATCTGGAAAGTTCCACTTTAGAACTCCCCGGAAAAGTCTCAACCCTTGGAGACCATTCTAGCTATTGCTGGCCACTTCTTCCAACACAGGCTGGCCTCCTGCATCAGAATGAGTGTGCATTTTTTTCAGTATAAAAGTCTGAGCCTCATGCGATGCAGGGGAGGCAGAACCTCATACCACCCAGGTCAATGTTGCCTCCGCAGAGACACCTGCCAAGGTTGAGCCCACCAGCTCACACTGCGACGATTATTCTCAGAGCTGATTTCCTGATCATCGTCACAGGGTCCTTGGGGTTGGCAAGATAACCAAACATCAGAAGTATCCTTTACCGTACCTGTTAATATTGCTGTATTCTCCTATATTAATAAACCAGTTGGGAGTTCTCTATTTGTCTTTCATTTTCTCTCACCAGGAATCGTCGAACTCTGGAACACATGAATAGCCCCTCCACAATGACAGCATGATGGCCTCTTTGGCTATGAGGGCATGCCAAAGCACAAGCACATGCAAGCAGAACAGAGATGATGTGGATGAGAAGGAAAGCAGGAGGATAGCAGTATCTCTGGAGCAGCAGTCTGAAGGTGATTGAGCAGCTACTGCATTATATATGGTGCTAAAGAAGCAACAAGAGAAAGAATATGTGCTGAAAGAGAAACAATGGAATACAGAGGAAAAATTTCTAAAAGTGTTTAAAAACAGTACATGGAAGAAGAACAGAATGAAAGGGCAAAATGTTATTATAAAATAGCAGAAGGCAGAGGAGAGATTAAGAGAAAGCAAAAACATTAAGGAGAAATGAAAATAAAACAATAATGATAAATCAGTACGACAAAAGCAAATGCTTTTTTTCCCAGCCACCTATCAGGTGCTGAACTTCCAGAAGACAAGGCGGTACAATACCCACTGCAACTGTACTACCACCACAAATCTAGGGTAAAAGAGAGAGCACGCACACTATGACTGCAGAGCAACAAGAAAGGAAATGCCTTTTGAGGAGGTTATCTGAGGGCAAGTGAACTCAAGTCTCATGCACAAGCAGCTCCTGTCATCAAAGAATGAAGAGCTGACATACAGCTCAACACGTACGTTGTTGTACTAGCCATCAGAACTCTTTAATTCTTAACTTAGTTCACCAAATATTTTCACATATATATTTTGAGCATAAGAACATTACTGTTAATTTCTCAGCTAAAACTAGTAACATTAATATACCTATAAATTTAATGATACATGGAATATCACACTGATAAACTACAAGAACTCTCCAGAGACAGTGACTTAAACCAATGTTTAGTATGTGAAAGAATTTTTGTTCAATAGAAAACATAACTACCCTATCTTTTCTCATAAAGAATGTGACCAGTTATTCAAATTCTGCTAAGCATAGGCAGTATCAAATCACCCATACTTTGCTTCAAAAATTTATGGCAGGAATCAAAACAAAGCCAAGGTAACTTTGTCAGGAGAATACTGAAGCCCAAACTCCCAAAGCCTCTCAGAAATTTCTTATAACAGAAAAGTACTGAATCAAAGGAGTTCAATTATTCTCTGAGTCTTTCCCACACATCAGATTAATTACAGTGGGTTGCGGTAGATGCAAATGCAGATTCAAAGCAGAGACTTTATTCTCATAAATTCTCAGCAGAACTGTATTGTCATAAACCCTAAAATCATAGCCCTCCTTCCCCAAGACATATGCACATCCAGTCTTATATTAATTACAGCTCCTCCTTTTCTGTTATACAGATCACTGGATCCAGCCCTCACTAGAAGTTTTGCTCTAGGAGTATTAAGAAAAGGAACATTTAAGTTTGCCCAAGTATGCAGATAAAATATCTCTCAAAGTAAACACATACTTGCTATGCATATGAAAGGACTGCTAAAATCAACCAGCTCATGCTGTGTATCTTGCTACTTGTGCTTACATGAAATAAATACTGTTTATTGCTACTTGTCTGTATATGTACTTCACACAAATGCATCAAAATTGCACATGTATATTTGCATGTGCCTATATATCCTATTAAGACTTAGCACTCTATTCTGTTGCATACTAAATGAAATAACAAAACAGTATTCCTGTTCCAGTTTACGGTATTCAGAAAAAAAGAAAATATCATTATCTCATTACATTTTAATTTTTCCTTTTGGTATGACATGATCATAAGCTGACCTGCAATGCACTCTCAAAGATGAGATTTTATCTCCTAAGCGAGACGACAAATATATTCCTCCCCCTATATTACCCTTTTAGGGAACACAGAAGTCTTACCATACTTAGCAAGAAGGTGTCACTGTTGAAGATATGCACCTTTGTCAAGGCAAGGGATGAGGCAGTCATAAATACTTAGTGTCAATCTACCTTGCCTCTGAAATGGGATCTTCATCCTTAAATACTTCTCCAGCCTTATGGACTGCAACAGCTCCAACAGGTACGCAGCCCTCAAGGCCTTAACCAATACAGATGAGAATATCAAAGACATACCATTCCACCTATAAATGCCCAGTAAAACCTATTTTGGTTCAAGTCATTAATCGCAATTGCCCCAATTCACTTGGCACTTTGACCCAAGAATTTTTCATTATAAAGGTCTAGATGACAGCAAATGTTTCAGGAGCCACCCCAGTAAGTAATTACTTCACTGCAGTTGGGAAAAAAAAAAATGACAAACTTATTTTTGCTTTGGATCTCGTGTCCCATGGTGCTGGAGAAGAGGATGCTTCCCATGCAGTATATCAGACCCCCATGCCCCTTCGTCTTTATCATGAGCACACAGATTCTGAAAGATTCATCACCTTTCAGTACTCAAACCCTGTTAGCATCACATTTCTATATAACCTTCAGAAAAATAAAGAATTCAGAAAATGGCATATTTGGAAATTTCAGTCTGAGAGTTGGGGTTGTTCAGCCTGGAGAAGAGAAGGCTCGGGGGAGACAGTAACAGTTTTCCAGTACCTAAAGGGGCCTATAAGAATTCCGGAGAGGGACTTTTTACAAGGGCATGTAGTGATAGGACAAGGGGCAGTGGCTTTAAGCTGGCAAGGGGGAGGCTTAGGTTAGACAATAGACAAAAATTCACTATGAAGGTGGTGAGACACTGGAACAGGTTGTCCAGAGAAGTTGTGGCTGCCCCAATCCTGGCAGTGTTCAGGGCCAGGTTGTTCAGAGCTCTGAGCAACCTGGTCTAGTGCAAGATGTCCCTGCTCATGGCAAGGGGGTTGAAACTAGATGGCCTGTAAGGTCCTTTGCAACCCAAACCATTCTATGATTCTATGATATGTATGTCTTCCCCAGCTTTTGCCTCCAAAATTCAACTGTGGTGCAAAGAATTGCATGGTCAGACTGAGGAAGTCTTTGTGCTTAAACAAAAGCATAATCACTTTCAGGGAGAAAGGAAAGAGGAAAAGGGAGAAGGGGACAGGGATTTAGGTTGCTGAAATACCTCTCTACCGCTTGGGCAGGCATATGTTGATATCAGTAAAAGTTACTGTCTGATTTCTAAGTGAAGTATTTGATTTCACTATCATGAATACCTTGAAAAAAACCTCTTTATCTTGAATGCCACCCCTTTGACACCAGAAATATGAACATATCCGAAGGGCTGTGGGAGAGAAGAAATAAAAAGTTCTATGCAGAATTTTTTGTTATTTTTTTTTTAAATCAGCATGCTTCTCTCTGTTGTTAAGGAATAATAGATGTTAGCAAACCAATCATAAATTCATACGACATAAATGGAAGTTGAGTAGGTCACAATCACAGAAATGTTAGATTCGTGATAAAAAAATGAGAGAGACACTTGCACTGACATGAAAAAGTAATTTTAATACAGCTTTCTGAACCATTTGGTTTGAAAACACATTCAAATCCTTCCAATGACTCTAAGAGCCTTAAGAATTAAGGAAAAAAAACCCAAAAAACAAAAAAGACCAAAAACAAGAAGAAAAAAGCACGCATACTGTTTGCAAGGACTACAGTGACAAAAAGTTTGAACATAGGCAGGAAGTATCACGACAGTTTTACTGAGATAATGAAGCCATAAGAAATGAATGACATATCCAGATACATTTTAATACCGCTTTTCCCTCTCCCTGGAGTGTTTCAAAACAAAACCAACATTTTAAATTGGAAGCAGCAGCAAAGCAAAGACAAAAACCATCTGATGAACTGAGTTGTTTAATTTACATTTTTAAGGAGATAATGACACATTGATCAATTTAAAGTTCATAGTTTTGGCAGGACAGGCCTTTTTTGTAACTAATACTCAGAGCTGATGACAGCATTGAGTCACGGACTTGCTCAAATTTGTGCTAGTCATGGCCCCAAATTACCTTGTGATGTTCAAGTACTGGGAATGAAAAGGGTAACATGCTGACACAAGAAGAAACATAAAAAGAAATTAAACTACGTCAAGAAAACACCATCCCTGACTCACAGGCTCACTCATTAGGGGATCTTACTGGAAGACTTATTCAAGACATCAATATCTCTTTGCTCAGATTCTTCTGTTTTGGCATTTTGTTTGGTTGGTTTTGGGGGGGGTGGGGAGGGGGTGTTTGTTTGTTATGATTTTTTTCTCCCTTGAATGGACATTCTCATTTAATGACAGCATGCAACTGCAAGTCTCTACAGATGAAAACACTTCTGATAAATTGCAGTGCTGGAAGGCTGTACAGCCTAGTCCTAACCCAAGTGCTTCAACAGAACTTGAGTATGACACAATACAACTCTCTTAGCATTTGTGTTAATCCAGAGTTGTAAAACAGATGCTGAAGAATGTCTCCTGCCTTCAGGAGCTGAGTTGCTTAACTGGCACTGTATGAGAAACACAATTTCTACCCACACTCTGTAAAAGTGAAGTGAGATGTCTGTTCTTTGGACTGTGTACTGGCTCCGTTCTTCTCCCACACAGCCTCTTCAAGTGGGAGAGGAACTGCACATTCCCTAGACTCCCTTTCCTTCAGTCCCCCAGCTTTGTTTTTTACTTTCTGTTTTCCTTTTCTTGGTCTTCGATCTGTCCTTTCTCTACTTATTTCACACTCCACTGTGCATGGCTTTGATGTGATGACACTGGCCTCTTTGCTTGTTTTTTCTTGTTGCACACCAAATCCTTTTCCTTTTTGGTGCTGCTTGAGTTAGCAGCTGGGTTTCTTACTGGTTTTGCACAATATTTAATTCTGGAGCCTCTGTTCCAGTATTTCTGTAATACATCACATCAATGGCACCCACTTCAAAGCCAGCTGGAAAGAAAGCACACTTTTTCAGCAGCATAGTTACACTGCAGATCATGGGAAGGAACAAAGCATATAAGAACCTACCTCAGGGTTATTTTGGACATAGAAGATGAGTGTGAGAAGATGACCAAGGGCTCTGTACTGCATGAGGGGATCATTTCTGGGGTCAGGCAGCTGAATTCCAGTGTAGTAGGACACAGTCTGTTGTAATAAATTCCCTCTGAAGCAGATGGATGTGTGTTACTCTACGAAGAGACCAGTCTCTCAAAGCATGGTGACAAGTAGTAGCTTGTTTTTATTTCAGCCTTAGGTGTGAAAGCCAATTAAACTGCTTAACTGACACAAGACACAGAGTTAATTTTTCTTGGCAGCCAGCCTTCTCTTTCTACAAAGTCATCAAACTGTGTGATGGGTTTTACAGAGATAGCATCTGTACAGACACACCAGAACTAGAAGCAGATTTACACCTTTTAAAATCCATCTCAAAAGGTTTGCAGGTTTACAGATGCGCACAGTTGTTTGAATGTTTCTGAGTCTCCATAAGTATTTATATCTACTATGAATACAAGCATATGCTCCCAAAGCTGTGTATGAACAAGTACAAGGTTGACTGAAAATTTCCAGGCATTGGATGGAATCAAAAAAACCCTCCCCCCACTGACTCCAGGAACAGCACTGCAGCAGTGGCTTCACTGTCAAACCTCCACCTATACCATTTTGATGGAAAATTCTATCTGTTTGCTTTAGAGCTTCCAAAGCTAACACTTCTAAAAGTGTCACATGAAATGCGTAGGGTACGTTGCTACAGCTCAAAAATCAAAGCGACATTTCAGAGCGATTACTTCATCGTGAAATACTATCTTTGAATGATGTTATACTCTATAACTTCCCTCATACAAGGTTATTTGTAATGTATACATGACTTCCTCTCTTTCCAAAATGGATAAAATACTAAACTTGCAATTTTAACCTCTAAGCTTATTTGATACCTTAGCTGCTTTTAAGACACGCAGTTAGGCTCTAGGGCATCTAAGACATACTAGATTTATCCCTTTGGGAAAAACTGCTCACATAGCACATCCTTTCTTTAACAGGGTACTCTGTAAACTAATCCAAGTCCTCCAGAGACTTTTAAAGCACCAACAGAATGAAGTAAGGTCACTCCAGACACCTGTTTGTTAGAATTTTGAAGCAACTCAATTTAATTAATCACAGATTGAAATAATTTGGATTTGCTCAGAATGGGATATATACTCATCAATTTTCTTGAAACAAATTTGTATGTTCCACAGATTCAAAGCACTGCAGTCTGCCCCCTATTCGGGAAAGCACCAACATACTGCACTGCATGACTAAATGCAGATCTATACCAATAAAACCATAAATGAGTTTTTAATTGTCATACAGAAAACAAATACACATCACAACACTTTTTTCATACAACAAGCATGCATATGCATATTTCCCAATTAAATTCTCATTCAAATTAGGTTATTTTAATAACATTATTATCTAAATAAAAATATCAGAAGCGTAAAGCAGTTTGACTGATCTTTCCCTAATCTGGTGATCATTCCTGAGGGCTACTTATTTCACTGTTATCTGCCACTCAACCTGGTTTCCAAAAGCACTGAGCCCCTAAAACTACACAGAAGCTTCAGATGATACTTGATAGGCCTTGGAAAACTGGGCCAGCTCTCTTTCTGGGAGCTGAAATCCTTCATTTAGGTACTCTTAAAAAAAAAAAAAATAAAATCACAAACCAAGCAATTACACCTGCTTATAACGGTGCTAATTTAAGCTACCATGACAGGTCAGTTATCTAATGAAAATATGGGCAAGACCTATTTAATGTGTATGAGGTTTACATCTGTCCTACTTGTAAATGATACTACAAGATGGATCAGGGTGAGCAAGCTAGTTTGGTAAGGAAGCTTTATGTGCTGCCACACAATGAAACACAAATAATAAACATTCAGGAAAAGAAAACTAAAACCAGCTGAATGAGATAGGTTCTGCAGTATAGCCAGTATTGCCTTTAGCCACAGAGCACTTGTCCTGGGTTCAGCAATTCCAGTCAGTTTTTCTCCTCCTTAGTAGCTGGTGTTTCGACTTAACCCGGGAACAAGGCTGATAA
This sequence comes from Agapornis canus, assembly GCA_036873685.1. Lineage (NCBI taxonomy): Eukaryota > Metazoa > Chordata > Aves > Psittaciformes > Psittacidae > Agapornis > Agapornis canus. Next base: position 17,920 of record JBAFWW010016939.1, read on the forward strand.
GACCGGTGTTTTTGGTTGTTGCTGGGCAATGTTTGCCCTGACCAGGGACTTTGTGAGCCT
>JBAFWW010016945.1:1909-14112 GCA_036873685.1 Agapornis canus
CTTCTTTGCCCCCCCTTCCTTTATTACCCCCCTGTTCCCCTTCTTTTCTTTTTTTTTTTTTTTTCTTCAGTCTTCCTTGTCCTCTCTTTTCTGTCTCTTTTCTCTCTCACACATTCTCTTTTACACTTCTGTTAAATGCCTCTTCATCAAAGTCCTTTTGCCATTGAGAGAGAAGGCATGGTTACATGTTACATTGCATAATCCTGGAACTGTGCAACAAGATTGTTGTCTGGGAGTGCTTAATCCACAACTTCAGACTGGAAGTCTGAACCATTATTGCTACATGGCAATATAGTTACAGTAAGAAAAAATACTATTCTTAGAATAAAGACTGTTGCTGTCAAAACCCAGGCTCAGCTGTGTGTAGAGAGCTCTGTAAGCCGTGTGCCACTTTCCCAGGAAGCATTAGTTATTTAGTCACAAAATTAAACTTTGGTATATAACTTGAGTATTTTCAAGATGTTAGAACTGTAATATTTGTCCTACAACATTTATCTTGGGTTATCAAGACTCTAGTAGACTGAATCAAACAAAGAATCATAGATAAACACTGTGCTTGAAGAAATTTATCATATCTTTGAACTGCTGTTTCACCAGTCATTAATATTGCATGTAAAGTTTTACATATTAACACTATAACTTCAGATATACATCTGTGTTTATCTTCTCTACTGGATGAACAAATGTGTTTTAATAATAATATACCATGTTAATTTCAATAGTCTTGCACTGCTCTTAGTCATACTGCTATAAATTTGATTTATCCCTTCACTGGTTCAGTTAAAATCAGCAATCAAAATTCATTGAGAAAATATTCAGTGCAGATCAAAGTGGCAATATCTAAAATCTAGGATCATTAGTTAAGAGTTTTTTTAGTTTTGCCATCTGCTTTCATTTAGCTCCTGAATTATGTAATAGTGGTGTGTATGTGTAATCCTGGCTCCTGGAGTTGTGGGATAAATGTGAAAATCTTGGTTTCTGTTAAAAGGTTGATATTCTTGGTGGTTGGTGAAAAAGAACCCTTCCATGTGCATTATAGCATACAGTTTAAAAACGAATGCAAATAGATTTTTTTTTCCATTTCTAGACTAACTAGAAAACATTTTTTATAGTTCATATAGAAATTTTCACTTTTATAGTTTTTACAGAAACGTTCATGTAGTGTTCAGGTGCATATACACAGCTGATTTTACTCCTTACAAGCAGATAATATTAGATTTTGCTGTGTGCTCATTTTTACCCCTGTGAATCCATGGAATCTAAGCCATGAGACTGTTAACTCCAGCATTTGGTTACTTACTATAATCAATTTCTACATGCTATTTCAGAGAAAGAAGTAAGTAAAGAACTTCAAAAGATAGGGAGGGAAAATCACTCTATTTTGTAAATCACACAAACTGCTTGCTTTTTGAATTACTGTTACTTCTATGTGTTTCCAAGTGTTCATCTTTGAAAATCTGTTTGTGTTTCAGGAGGGCTCAATGGACAGTTTGTATGAGCCTGTCCCAGAACATCAAGAACCCAAGGATACAACTACTACTGACAGCCAGGCTAGCCCTCCTGTGAGCATGCAAGTAAGCTGCGGACCACCTGATAGGTCTACGTCGTCGGTAAGTAAAATTTCATTGCAAAGTATGCAATGTATTTTTCAAAACCCTATTGCTCTGTGTGTGTGCACATGTGTGTTCAGCTGCCTTAACTTCCAATTTAAACCATTTAGGCTCTTTAGAGCAAATGACCCAATTTCTGCCAAGTCTTAACAAGCGCACTTGAAAAACAGGTCATGAGTTCCTACACAGCTAGCAGCAAAGTGAGATTAGTGCAGCCTCACTGTGAGAGGGAATTTCTCTTTGTAAGTAGTAGCATATGAAAATGCTGGGTACAGCTATTAGAGGAGTTTATTGCTACAGGATATGCTATTGTTGTCTTTGTTTGTCCTTTTTATTAATTAAAAAGTGTATTTCTAAAGTGTTAGTTGTATCAATTTTGTAACTGATGGCAGCTGAAATAATGCTGACATTTTACAAGACCTCATTAGGCAAATAGGGAGGAGTTTGTGTTCTGTTGGGTTTTTTTTCTTCCCAAACAATGTTACCCTGCTTAACCCTTTACTATTGGTATGGTGTTGGTATAATATATCATTGAGGATTTGACAAATACTTTAACATAGTGTATTAAATTTCATAATCTTTTTCATTTAATAATCTCTGTTCTCTGTTTTGCAATGCTGCTTCATTTATAATTGCTACCTCTATCTATAGCAACATATGATGCTGTCTGGTGAAGGAATAAAAAGAAAACAGGATGTTCATTATGCAAAGAAGAGAGACTGTCCTCACTTCAGAAATTACACCAAGCTTTACCTATGTGCACTCTGGCTTAGGTACTCTGTACCTATGAGACTGTTGGTTTTGCAATATCACAAAGCGGGTTTGCACACAGAACTTGCATGGAGAAAGTGCTGGAGCTGGTGGGATAGGAGAATGGCTGGGGAATTATGGCATGCACTTGTCAAATTCCTAAAGGAATGGAAATAACTTGTTCTTCTGGGACCCTTCTGCTGCAACCATCTCAGTCTGTGCATGTCCCTCTCTTCCAGATAATCACCATGGTGCTTTATATAATGGTCCTGGTTTTGAGAGCATAGCAGGGCAGAGATCTCAAGACGATTCCTTGTAGCATTGGCACAGATCTATGAACCTGGTCTCTGCCTACATTAGAATTTTACTACAGTAGCTGGGAGATGCTATCCTGTGTGACAGGTTTTCCCCTATTATCAGGTTGTGATCTTGTTAGTGTAAGTATGAACCTCTGCTACACTGTTCCAGCTAAGTGTGTTTTATCATGGTTGTGGAATATAGCTGTATCCTGATCCTAGCATACTTGTAGTAAAACCATATTGAAACATGCAATTCTACCAACAAAGGTGGATATTCAGTCTTTTTCCACTTTGCTGTGACTACAACACAACTTCATAGTTAAGACCAACCACACCAATATTTCCTGGTCCAACAGATGTTTATCTGGTCAGAACAGTATTTAGGAAAATTAAAATGAAAATTAAAAGCAGATTTTGTTTTCTGGTTTGTACTCAGCATGTGACATATGATGTCCTAATATGCTTTGCAATAGATAACTACTAGAAATTATCCTTTATCCTGTCAAGATATGGTAAAGACACATTCACGGCACTGTGCTCTGCTAAGGTTTTCACAATATGTAAGACTAGAAATTGAAACTACAGTGAATATTCTTGTCAGGCTTTTTGTTCTTTGCTTTTTTTTTTGTTTGTTCTGTTTTCTGATTTGGCAGCATTATATCGGACTCTTTATTATATGAACATAGAGTTAGGCTTTATGAATTTTTTGTCTACATAAAAGTAATCAACCCAGCCAATACAGAATTTTATTTTCATTCAGCCAGCCTAGAGAAGCAGATTTTGCTGCTAGTGTAGGATTAGAAAATCCTGTATGTTTATCTGAGCAAACTGCAGCAAAACATTTCTCACATTGCTCAGTGCTGGTTTTGTGGGATAGCACTGCACACTCTATGAAGATACATGTACAGCAATGAATAGAAGAATCCAGAACTTTGGTTTCTGCTAACTCTTATCCTACATTTCTGTTTTCCTAAAGGTGTCTTTTTTTAGTGATGGCACATTTAGTCATCACCAAGTTTAAATTTCACCATCATTAAAAACAATGCTAAATGAATGGGTAAGCAAACTGTTGGCTCACTAGAGATTAACAAGAAGCTTTCTAAGACTAGCTGTGGGGTTTATTTTGTTCTGTTTTGCGAGAATATTCAGCTCAGCACTTAACTAAAAATAACGGCTGGATGCTGTGTCACTGTGCTGGCTGTAGAATCAACATGATTATTTATAAAATACTCTCTAGAAATGGCAAACAAGATTAGCGGTGACATGTCAGCAGTGGGACCTACAGAAAAATGTCACTAAGGCCAAAGGACTATGTGTAATCTTATCTGCTATTTCTAGCATGTGAGTTATTAGACCTACACCTTGGATGAAGCCGTTAAGCTTATTAACTGAGCCCATTTGTACTTCTCTCCCATTTTTAATTCCATCACTTGGTTCCAGGCTGCAGGGCAGCCCCCACAGCATGATAAATTCAGAACATTATTAGCTCCCTCAGGCCCTGATTTAGCCATCTATCATTATTCAGTAATGCACATACTTAAGTGCACTGCAAAGTAGGTACGGGCTCAAGTGCATGTTTAAATGGTTGGCTGAACCATGGCCATGCAGATTCCACAGGCCTGTTAAATCTGGGGTGGAGCAACCTGGAACACAGTATTTCCTCCTTAAGAGGCTTTGCCTCTTCTTTTTTTCTATACAACCCCAGAAATCACCAGGACAGGTGTTCAAGGTCTGCTCCCTTCAACTTAAAAAAGAGGGCTAGAGGAAATTTTTCCTTATATTGTAGCAAGGTAGTTATTTTCTTGTAATAATCTTGTCTGTTGTGATTTGTCCTAATCATAGCTGAGCTGTGACATTCTTCTGGAGACACAGGAAATATAGGGTACTGTGGTCACTAAAGCTGTGCAGGACATAATCAGTGAACATACTCTTTGGAGACCTTTTGAACCATGATTATTTTTGCTCTTGTCCAAATATCTGCCCTGATAACACATCCTGGAGGAAGAATAATCTCTCTTTCATGTACACTGTTCTCCTTCACGTAACTCAGAAGACCTATTTAGTATACAAATTATTTTGCCTTGAATCTTCCCACTCCAGGTTTTCCTGTGGTACTATCTTGTGCCTGTCACACACTTTTGCCTTTTGATATTAATCCTCTCAGAGAGCTGGTTTGTTAACATTTTGTTTACTTTGTCTGTTGCTCATCTTCAGTAATATTCTCAAAACGAAAAGAATTGGTTATGGAGTTGGTTTTGAACCTTATGCGCATCAAAGCTGAACTGGACCATCATCAGAAACAGTTGGTAGCCAACAGTATGTAATCAATCATACAAATACTCTTTGCCTGTAGTTATGCTACTAACTGTGAAACTGAATTTCTGCCTCTTGTAGGTTTATGTGACAGTCTTCTACCTCATGAACTGTCTGAAGCTTCTCAAGAAAAGAGTCTTCAGTATTAAAACTATTTTCATATATTTTCTGTCAGATTGCAATCACCCAAAGTCATGAGATGCACATATTTTTCAACTGCTGACCATGATATGATCAACTACTCTGTATATCAGAAAAGTGCCAAATAATTTATCAGTCCTTCTAAGTTATTGCCAGGAAACCCACAATCAGTCATGATACCTGCTTTAATCTGCAGTGTTATAATTGGCATTTGATTCCAGTGAGAGAAAGAAGAGGGCTAGTTATCTGAAATGATCATCTTCCTGTTTGCAAGTCTGAACAGACGCAAGAGCTCTAGCTTTCTTGGTGAGCTTGTAAACACCTGAGGAACTCATTTAATTATTTAATTCAGAGTTATTTGGTAAAAGCAGGGAGGAAGGGACTTCATTAATAATTTCATAATGCTGAATGTCATGTGCAGTTTGTTTCTAGGAAGCAGATTATTCATATTGGGGATAGGGAAAGAAAGAATTGTTCCCATAAAAAAGGTAATTATGCACTTTGGAGAATGTGGAGAGAAGAGTCTAAATTGACCTTAATTTACATTCTAAGATAAAAAATGTTTCAAAACTGCTTAATTTCTAATTTCAGTTATTTACAATTTTAAGTGTAGTCAAATACTGAAATTATATTAAAAAAAAAAAAGAAAAAGAAAAGAAAAAATACGAACAAGGGTAATTTATTATTGTACCCCAGTGTACAACAATAGTTCAGGTCAGGTGTCCTCACTGTACTTCCACCATCTTCTTGTGTCCCTCCTCCATGGCAAAGCGTGAGAGTGGAAAGTCCTTGATCAGGTTAAGTACTACTTAGCCACAACTAAAAAGTTGGTGAGTTATTGTTTAGTCAGACTAAAGCAAAAACACAGCACTGTACCAGCTACCAGGAAGAAAATTAACTCTATCCCAGCTGAATCCAGGACATCCAATTTAAGCAGCTGATTCAGACATAGCAGGAATAAATGGGTTGTATAAAAGGTGCTGCTTTAAGTGATCTTAAAATGACACCCACTGTCGTTTTTCACTGTGGCACTGCATCCCTTGATGTCCAGTGAATTCACATCAGTATCACCTCAATGTATTATGTTATGCCATATATGCATCTTTTGCTGGATTTTAAGAAACTGATGCTGAAGCATTGGTTTCAAATCATGGGGCAAAAGATTAAACCTACAATATATGCTCCACACCAGGTGTTTGGCATGTGAAGATAAGAATTAATAGTCTTTCCAGGTACATGGCCACACTGAGGTTTAGAAGGGGTCCTGTCTCCAGGTTTTGCCCTGAATCATATACAGATTCTAATTTACAATATCCTTTGGCCTCTGACCTCCATGCATAATGCTTCCTCTAACAACCCTCTCTGAAATCAAATATTTGATATTTTTTTAATGAGATGTTGACACTACCCTTTTAAAGAAGCCTTAAAATCACCTTTTCAACATTTTTCAGCACCTCTGTGTGCCAGTGCACCTCATCTAGCCATTTCTTTAGAGCTGCTGAAAAGATTTGTCCCAAGATTAAAATGCTGATTTTTTTTTAGCAAGAAATTTATCTTACATTGCTTGCACTGTTTCAAAGTAGGTGATAAGCTCTGTATACTCTTGGTCTGCACACAGTGTCTGTGAACTAATCAATACATGAAAAAAAAACCCAAAATCTGTGGAAACTGCATACAATTATTAGTATTCACAAATATCCAGGTGCTAACAGTACCTCCTACAATCAACTAAAATAATCTCAGTGAAGTAAAACAGCCCTCTCCTGAAGAAGCTTAACAAAAAGTCTATGGTGGGTTTCAGAAGGAGAAGGAGAAAAATATAAAATGCTCAATTATTCACTTACATTATTTTATCTAGTACATATTTTGGATTTTCATCATGCAACCTGGATGACATTTTTAAATTACTGTGGTCAGAGCCATGGAGATTTAGATAGTATTACACGAAGGATATAAATTAAACATAATAATATGAAAAATAGGTCTATACACTGAAGTTTTTATATTTATAAAATAATGAATGGTTTTGTTGGGTTTTTTGATGTCTCTTGTTGCACAGCAGATTGAAGTTGCATTCATCATGGACATTTTTATCCCAGTTTCTGCTTTCCAGGCTGGAAGAAATAGATATGAAAGTGATACAGTGCTTTGATATTCTGTCTCAGGAGATATCAAAATAGATCAGAGATCTCTTCTGTCCTAGCATGACATCCTCGGGTTTTCTTAAAGTTAAAATTAACTTCAAGTCCCAGGGTAACTGTGATAGCAAAGATGCAGAGAGATGTTTTGGCATTATTTGCAGAGTGAGGCAGACTTGTTCACTCTTTCAACACCCATGTAACTCTTATCTCCCCACATCTTGTCAGGGTACATATAATCTTGGCCCAGGGGGATGTGTAATCTTACCTCCAAACCAGTGTTTGATTCTTGTTTGGGGTCCCCCAGAGCTTTGCCAGGCTGATGTGCACAACTTTCAATTTTACTTGCAGAACTTCATGCTCTCTTCCACGTTTCTCTGCATGTAATGGTGTTACAGAATCTGCATCCTTCCATGTCCCTCAGAAAGACACAACCCATTGTAATGTCTGGTTAGTTTATCCTCATAAAATGCAAAAGAACCATACTATTGAAGAAATATGATATTCATTTTAGGGTAAGAGTATTGTTCTCTCTTTTTTCAGGAGTATTACTGTTGTCAGCTTCTTGAGAGCCATAGATAGTAAAGCCTCCTATATCAGGACACATAATTACATACATTCTTTGTTGCACTAAGTCATCCATAGCTTCAGCTGCTGGAAAAAGAAAGACTTTAAATATTAGTGGACACTAAAAACATTCATCAAAAGTATATCATTCAGTGTCTTTCCAGTGAGGAAAATATTATATTTGAATTAAATATTTTTGATTTTCATAGACTTTTTTCTCTATCTTTTTAAAAGGAATTTCCTGAATTTGAGAACACACTGACCAAAAACAGAAAGTAAGTTGAGACCAGTCTGAGGTCTACACAGTGTCACTATGTTTGTCTGTACCTTTCATGATTGTTTTATTGATGTTTACCAGTGTTGCTTTAATCCCTACAGTTATACGTATTAATGCTGCAGTTGGAAAGCAAGTAACATGCTTGTAATGCATTACTAAAGCTTTTTTGCCATGATTTTTTCATATACATAAAGCTTTCTTCCCAAATATCACAACAAAGACAACTAAAATTGAATGCAGATAATCTGAGCTTGGTTTAACCATACGTCTGCTTTTCTGAAAGATTGAAGTGGTAACCTATTTTACAACATGTTTGCACCATTGACCTGATAATCTCCTGAATAGTTTCTTTTTGTTTGTGTTTTTAATCCAAGTAAAAAATTAGTTTGCGTATTTTCTCAAGTATATTTGTGACAGCATCATGCTTTGCATCCAGTTATTAAGACAAAATCCGATAGTTTGGGTAATGATTAATTTATGTTAGTAAGCAGAGAAATTTCTTCTGAAAATTCTTTGTTGGCTTTAGGTTAAAGGCTATTGTATTACTGAAGTGGTCCTCTTCAGATGAAATCTGAAATCCTGTCTAATGGAATGATAAAGACAGATCCTATCTGTCTGCTGTAACAGACATGAAAATCCCTGGAATTAGGGTTTTTTCCTACATTTTTAGTGGGGCTACACTAAATTCAGGACATCAGTGTTTTCTATACCTATTGCTGAGAAATTTCAAAATAAATTAAGATTTGAAAGACAATCAAGGGTTCCTTTGTCTTAAGTAGCAGCTTTAATCTATTTCTGGTCATCTGACAAAAACACTAGTAAATTATTAACTGCAAATAGAGAGATGTATGCACTCAGAGCTGTGAGATCTCAGCTATCTGTGACCAGCCAGTGCCCAGTGAAAATGATCCCAAAAAGGAATTAACTAAAGTATGGATTTTATTCCATTATTCATGGTTTCCTCATCATTCTTTAGCATATTTAAGGAAGCCAAACTACTGTGTAGGCCTTACCCAGCTATTCCCATACCAAGCTCTACCAAATATGATGCAATCACCTAGATCAGAACTAAGTTTGCCCCAGGAGTAGAAACAGTAGTCTATAGCTATATTGTTAAATCTTGCAATGCAAATAAAACTATTCTGTTCTAAAACTAACCTTATTCTAAATTAGTTATCAGAATTTACAAAGTTTGTCTAGATCATTTGACTAATCGATATAAAAAAAGAGTAAGCTGGATGAAAAGAGTTTCATTCAACATGAAAAGTTTTGTAATGAAGACTATTACCTTGTGAATGTCCAGCCATCCAGACACCCAGTGTCATTCTGGCATGACACCCTTGCTGATAATATGGAGATTTTCACATTGGCTTTTCTGTGGATATGGAGGAAGTGAAAGAGGAATTATTAATCTATTTTTCTTAAAATGGGCAACAAGGAAGCACCAGTGAAATGAACAGAAGTATGCCTTGTGCAGGCAGTAAGAATGAAATTGTGGAACTCTGGAAGCAAAACAAAATAAATAAATCCAAGTGGTTTCAAAAGGAGCTAATGCTTACAGACCAGTTCCTTCTAAAAGCAACAGTTCAGTTGCACCCTCTTGCTCAGGAAAACCTCCAGCACTTACGTGCCTGAAACTGGGAAGTCGATCTCAATTTCTGTGCTCTTTCCCTTCTGCTGATCATTGACACAGATTAGAGAGTTTCAGGTCTCAATTAACATAACCTTCTGGCTTCATCCCACCAGTTTATAAATTACTCTCCATTGGGGTTTTTTATGACTAAAGTGAAACAAAATAATTCACAGGGTAGAGCTTTGTTAATTCAAGGATTTTTTTTTTTCTTCTGTTAAATTAGTATATTCTGTAAGTCATTGTCTGTAAACTACTGACCACAGATGTAAGCATGAGTTAGGACTATTCCTTGATGTAAATGTGCAAAAGGCTCAAGGTTTATTTGGGCAATACAGTGTCGCTCAAGGTTGTAGTGATAGTATGTTCATATGTATCTCCTTGGTTCAATCCATTATTATGTTGCCAAACTTCAGACACTAATTTCTGAAAGTTGTAGGACACTTCAGATCATACCTAAAGAGAAGTACCTCTTACTTTCTTCCTCATGGGCACCCTGATTCTTCATTCACAAAAGAAAGAAACTTGAATAACATATTTTTACAGAATGAATACTCAGAAGCTTTCAGAGTTTTGTGTGGTATGTAGGAATAGACGATTGAGTGAATGAGAAAAGCCAAGTAACTCCAGTTAAGGCTGGTGGGAATTGCACAGCTAAAACCCCCTGCCCTGCTTTGAATAATTAGTTTTAAAATACCCATATTTGATTGTATGGTTTCATTTTTCATTCTGACATTGAGCTAATTATAAATTCTTTTAATTCTTTTAGATCCATCCAGAAGTCCATGTCTGAAAATGAAGCATTTGGTTAGTAACTGCTTAAATAATTTGCTGTACACCTGTGCTAATCTCACAGAGACAATTTCAGTTAAGGGTCTGATTTGCTTTGCAGTTGTTGGAGCAAATTTAAAGGAAAGGAAAAAATACAGTTAAGCTGTCAATATATTCTTCTCCTCTCCCTCCTTTTCACAGACACGTTTGCAGGCAGATATTGAAAACAAATATTGAAACATAAAAGACTGAAATTTAAAGAATATATTATGGGACAGCATGAGAAATACTCAGCATCTGCAGTATTTCTTTAAATCAATTTCAAAAAAAATGAAATGTCTTTGACCTAATCAAATTCAGATTCATGCCCTAAACTACTCTGCTTCCACTTTCACAAAAAAAGTTCACCAAAGAGGAAATTCAGGGTTGGGGTTTTTCAACACATCCTGGCACTGCATATTGTTATTCATGCTTGTGATTCTATTTTGTAGAACTTCTATAGGAAGAGTCTTAAAACCTGATGAATGCCTGTTTTTTGAGTAAGAGCTTCCAGTTAACATTCTATTATTTATTTTTTGGAGTCTGGGTTTAGTTGTTCTATCTAGTCTTCACCGAGTAAAAAGGTTATTATATCTATTATATCTGCCTGTAACAATGCAGCTATATTTCACAAGAATGTGTCCCATATAGATGAAATTTCCCCTGTGTTAAGGCTTCATTCTGTAGCCCTTCACTGGGAAGACTTTCATGTAGAACTTTACAGTATCTAAAAGTACTTCCAAAAAGATCATTTTCTAACACAGTTAGAGTTAAACTCGACATTAAAAAAAGAAACCAACAAAACAAGCCCAGAAAACACAAAATCTTAATGGTCATCAACATGCTGTGAAGCATGACCACTTTGAAGTTCACTGAGGGAACAGGACAATGGCCATTTTGTTCTCAAAGACAACCTAATTTCTGCCATTCAAGCTGAGACAGTACTAGCGTTGGAGCATGTGTGGGAATCTTTGGTGCAATTTCTTGCTAACACACTAACTTGTAATTGTAAAATTCAATAATATTTATACAGCTCCTGGAAGCAAAATAAAGGCACAGATGTTCTGTGGGCTCCTAGGTCTTAAAACAAGGGTTAAGATAACAATTATTCTGATCATGTTTCAACATTGTTAAATGAGGTATTAGACAGCAGAAAAAGATGATAAATCTTGATGTCTAACCCCAGTAAATGCCATCTATTCATTGAATTTCCTATATTGTGAAATCATCAATTCATTTCTGTGTTTGAACAGATGCTACAGTGTTCTGCAAGCGTGCCTGATTTGCATTCTGATGCTATTTTTATAGACTTTCTTGTTATTTCACAGGTTTTCTATGAATTCAGGTGACTGCTCTCTGTGCTTTTACTTTAGACAGGAAAAATCTGAATGGCACACTTTGGCAGGGTTCCAGAAAGCAGGAGAATGATTCGTACATCAGAAGGCACTGTCAGCTTGAAGGTAATTGTTAAGCATATTTCAGCTGATTTTGCATTTTTCACAAAGTATTTAAAAGGGCACCTAGGGCAATTTCTCATTTTTCACCAATAATCAGGCTAAACAATTTGCAGGGGCCTTTTGAGATTTATCTTGTCTTCAAGGAAAAAAAAAAAAAGAAGGCAGTTAAAATAAAGCTTACCTTAAAAAAGGAAAAAAAAAAAAGAAATTG
>JBAFWW010016946.1:0-10564 GCA_036873685.1 Agapornis canus
GGAGCACTCACAGCTTCCCTGGCCAACCCATTCCAGTGCCTCAGCACCCTCACAGGAAAGAACTTCTAAGCTGGGCTGTCTGGGACCTCACTCCCTAATGCTTCCATCCCTCCAAAGGCAGCAGAGTGTGAAGCCCACGCCTCCATCAATGCCACAGCACCAGCAGGGACCAGACACCTGTACCAGCATGGTACCACGCTGAGGAACTGCAGGGGAAGTTGGGGCCATCTCCATGTGGGCAGAGAACAGTTGGCACAGGAGCTCTGTGAGGAATTCATCAGCAAACTTAGCGAATCTCTGTTATTCCCAATTACTTCTTGTAAGCCAGAGGATCAGGAACAAGCTCATATGCACCTTCAGTGAAAATATATCTCATAAAATACCAGGGGAGTGACGACCAGGTTGGACAGAGCCTTGGGTGACGTGGTTTAGTGTGAGGTGTCCCTGTCCATGGCATTGGGGTTGGAACTAGCAGATCTTAACCCTAACTATTCCATGATTGCCAACAGAACCAACACTTTTCGTTGGGACATAATAGAGATGCAAACATGTATATATTTTGGAATTTGATTGTTTCGTTAGGGGAATGTCTTAATTTATTTTCAGAGAATGATTTTACATTGTCTAATACACGTTTGGATGGGATTTAATGTTAGCAAGCACAGGATCTGTCCAGTCCTTCATACCATACCTTCATAGCATCTCAAGTCTCAGCTTGAGGGGGCTGGCTGCTTTCGCAGCAGGTAACTGCTGAAGACTTGCTGTAATGTATTAAAGGTCTGGAGAAAAAATCTAGAGATTGTGATTTTAAAGAGAGCTCAGTCCCTTTTAGTTCTGCTGAGATCTTCCAGGTTCCAAATAGCTACAGGATGTTTTATATAGAAATTTTTAAAAAGCAAGCTTATTTTTGTATAGGAGGAAGAAGAAATTTTAACTTTGCCTTGCTCATTGTCTAGCAATCAGGCAGACTGTCTCTATTCTACTCTACTGGGTATTTTGCATGTTTGATAGATATAGATATTGTGCACGCACATATACACCTCTTCGTATATTCTGTGTGTGTTACAGGCAGTTGTATGCATACCTTCTCCTTGCACTAGGAAACTAAGGGCCTAAGATCTATTACAAGATCAAACACAACATTTTTTTAACCATAAATCCTATAATACACAATTTATAGAATGCATGAAAATCTAAAAAGCTTTTAAAATCATGGTTAGCCTTTAGACTAAAAGGTGGCTCATTAGTTTCAGAGAAATAATCTGAAAATTATCTTTCAACTGTTTTATTGTATTATACTTGGTATTTTTGCACTTGTAATTTTCACTTGCTTGCCTCACGACTTAGGTTTCTTCCAGTAGTGGTTGTGTAATTACCTGCCTTCCCTCTCTTCCTTTTGTTTTTGGTTGGTTTTTTTTTTCTGCTTGTGCCCCCATAGTGTCTCTTTATGGCTCAGACCATGTGTGTCCTCAAAATACATGGAAGAACACATCTCTCAAACTGCTTTTAAGGGGATGTCAGTGGTGTTGAGACTAAAGAAACACTGTACCAAAATACATGGAGGGGTTTAAAAGCAATTACCTGTGAATTTACAATAAGAATTCTCAAGGAGCCAGGCTAGTCTTACCAAGAGAAAGGGTTACAGCACAATCCTCTTCTCTATGTAACAGGTCCTGGCTGGTGTTCCAAGACAGCACTGGGAACCTGAAGACTCACTGCTTGCCTTTTTTTGGTATGAAGGAATGAGGTCTGTAATACAGGAACTCAGTGTGGCCATGTCCATAGGAGCAGTAGGGTGCATGCCTCAGCACAGTCGGGCATGCTGGCCTGTAGTTATCCAGGCTGGTGATCTGGCATGGAGTTTACCTTTCCATCAGCATACTCCAAATCCTCCCAAGAAAAGAAAGGCAGCTGAACAGAAAGAGGACTAGAGGGCTAGCACACACCTGGATGTCACACATGAATGGGACAGAACGGAAGCAGAGAGCTTAACTGGCTTCAGAACTCAGAAGTACTAAGAGGTCTGCATTAGGAGTCTCTTATCTTTCTGTTGATGCTTCTTGTAAATACTGAAAACAGTAAAAGATTTTGTAGCCTCTGTGAAACTGCCTGGCAAATTAAGCTCACCCTTATTTCTCACAGTCAATGAAAGACTGTCTTTCATGTAGTAAGCATCTTGTACTCCCACAAATACTGCATTCCACTGGTAGGTCTGTGCTGTGAACAGCACAGGAGAACTGGCAGTACTACTTAGAATAGTTCATGTTTGAGTCGATGAAAAGTTGCAGAGGCCACTGAGGCACTTCCTGTGAACACTAGATTTACTTCAGAAATTATTTATGGCATCTTGTTGAAATGTGTTTCCTTTGTCTCACTAAGTTTTTCTTCCGCCCCAACCACATAAAATTGTAATGTAACACTTGTTGTTTTCAGCTTCACCATAAAGGTATTATGTATGGAAAATGAAACATAGTCTGAAAAGTCAGTATGTTAAGCACAGATTTTTGAGGTATTACAATCTAGCCAATTTGCAGACTGTACAGAGACTTAAAACAGTGCTAAAAGCCAACAGCAAAAGGACAACCATTTAGTTCTGTGATACAAGTATGGCATTATCTAGCAAAGAAATCCAGTGACTGAAACCCACAGTAAGACAAAAAATGGCTATTTGAAAATCTAAATTCACTTTTGGGAAGGTTTTTACTTTTTGAAACAGAACAGGGCCTTCACATTATCTTTGGAAGCAGCCTCCAGGGATATCATAAACTGATCTGTGGATTCTGTTTTCCTCTTGCCCCTTTGGCAGCCTTCTGAAGCTAGCAGTGTTTTACTCCAAGTACTGATTTAGTCTTCAGTGAACTGGAGCTAAGCTCAGTAACTAAGTTCTTATAACTAGGACATGGCAGAGTAGTTCCTGCCACTAAATTAATAAAGGATTTTAAAGTAATGTATGTTATGTAAAATTAAGCAGTTTATTAAGTGCAGCATCCACTTCTTTTTAAAATCACTAAAAAAAAAAACCAAAAAAACCCCAGCCAAACGAAAACAGAAACAACCCCACATCATAATCCTAACTTCAGTTTCTGTGCAATGTTGTACTAACAATGTAAAACCATTTTAAAGCAACTGCCAGAATGGAAGCTGGAATCTGAGATAGTTCCATTAGGGAATGCTTCATGGTTTTAGCACTTCGTTAGATTTACTTTATGTTTCTGTTAAAATAGTAAACTATGAAACAACTAATAATGTTCATTTTAAAAGGGATACAGGCTTTTAAGGGATTAGGGGCTTCTGGTTTTCAGTTACTAAATTGAACAGCTTGGCACCTGAAAGCCAATATTCCTGTGCTACCAACGAGAAAACTGACTGTACAGTTAGTCTCTTTTGAAGATTATTACTGCAGTCACAAAGCCTAAAGACCTTTACATAAACATAGCTGAAAGGTGTGTTGTAGTAACATGCTTTTGTATAAAAGATTAAATTTTTTGAAAGGGGAGAGAGCATATGGAATGCCTTGCCTTCCTTTTACCTTCCCTTAGAATTCAGTGGTGTCACAATGAATCTTCCCTTTCTGCTTTCTTTCAAATATGCTGTCACTACCTTTTCTGAGGTGTTCCTTTTTCCCACATACCAACGTCAGAGAAGATTTAAAGACTGGCCAGAAACTCCCGTTCTGTTTCTGTAATTAGTAGCAGAGCTGACCCTGTTCTTGACTGGTCTTTATGCTGTGTCATATGATCAACAGTTATATGAAGTTTCCATAACCAGCAAGAATAGCCCCTTCAACTTCCATAGATTAAGCAAAAGGACAGGGGAGTGGGGTAAGTGGGCTGGGGTCAACTACCAAAAAAACACTGCCAGCATGTTAAAGATTTTCTATGTTGCTAGCATTGCAATTTAAAGATGGCTAAAGTTTCTGAAGAGTCTAGTCCCTTCTTCAAGCATACCCACTCTTAATTTTTAGGTCATCTGGAAACTTAAATTGTTCCTTTTGTATGCAAAACGGACACTCTTTGGGAAGATTCTACTAAACCCAGTACCTGTCTTTTCCATGTTACCTGTAATACTTTCAGTGCTGTAGAGAAACTACTGAAAACAATGTATGTGAATGTAGCCTAACTTTGTTTACTTACTGTCTATCAGGATCAATTTGCTCATTCTATTTTCTTTCAATACTACTTCAGAAAACCACTTTTGTGATCTGCTGAGGACAGTATCTATAATGTGCCTCTCCACATACAGTATTTCTAGATGATAATTACAAAGATTATAGGCATAGACAAAACTTAGAAATACATTTACATAAAGTAATAGATATTACCAAAATTAAATTAGGGCTGAGCCAATTAATCAGAAAATCTGAAAATGTAACAAATTCAAAAACATAATGAAAACCTTTTAAGTTCCTGAGATTTTTCTTTGTCTCAAACTCTTTCCCCTTCACAAAGAACACAAGAAGGGAAATTACATTTAGCTCCACAACACAGCAAACTCACTAATATTGTCTGAAAATGTACATGTAATTCCACTTTTCTTAAAAGATATTCCTTCTGTATCTCTTCCAAGTGAGCAGTTTCTGGTGATGCATAGCAAGACTATACCTGTGCTTATAAAAGCTTTTTAATTTGCATAAAAAGTATAACCACAATGTTCCACCTTATACTGACCAAGCCAATCTTCCAATAAAAGGTTATCTAGCTAATCAGCTTCCAGAGCCCTGAGGAGCTGACCGGTTTCCAGTTAAGAAAGCAGATGGCCCAGCCCTAAACTAGTTCTATTTCTAAAATAAATAGTGTTGAAAATCTTTTGTTTCTAGAAGCTTTGTTGGTTTCCTGCCATGCTTACACACATGTTTCTGGATTAGTTACAACTTCACCATTTTTTTCAGGCTCGTCTTTCAGAAACTGTTCCACTTCAATAGAGTCCACCTTGGCATCTTCAGGAGTTTTGTCTTCAGATTTGTTTAATTCCTCTCTTTCTGCTGCTTCTTTCGTGTGCTGTTCTTCTGATTTTTTCTTAATGCAGAAGAAATTTCCCAAGGCCAACACAAGTGCTGACGTGGTAACTTCAATTCCAGCAATAATAAAAACAAACATGTACCTCCCTGTTGCATCCAGGAGTTTTCCTGAAAAAAATAAAAACAATATTCCAGGTAATTAACAAAAGCAATTATCTTGCAACAAATATTTTTCTTTTTTTTTTAAACATTTAAATGACTGTCTAGAAGTACCATGATGTCTTTGGTTAAGCAGTAGCAGTCATCTAAATTTGCTATCTAAGCAAGTTTTTTGAAGTAGCATTTTAGCAAGTTTATAACAAAATCTTTCTGAATTATCAGTTTAACATTCACTGATACTGTCATGTCCCAAAACACAATCCCCTGTGCACACACACAGTCATGCAGTTCAACTGGAATAAAACAAGCCTGGCCTTCGTATGCAAGAAATGAGAAGTGCCATGTATTCCAGATTAGAACATGTGCTTCCATGGCTGTAGTCCTTATCAGCAGCTTCCTCTTGCTTCCAATCTCATTTCCCTTCATACACAGGCAGTGTACTGTCTGCTTAAAACAGCAGTCTACCTTCTTTCAAACAGTCCCATTTTACAGTTTTTTGTGTAAGGGTTGTTGTGTTTTTTGTTGGGGTTTTTTTTTGAGGGGGGAAGGGGCAATTCCCCTCCTCACATTTTCTTTCCTCCTCCAAATCAACCATAGATATAGAAAATCCATCTTAGTTCTTTCCAAAGACAATTGACAAGTTTCTTATTATGAATCCCAACTCCAAAAAGATCTGAACTTCACAAAAGTTAATCAGTGTGTGTGTAAAATATTAGCCATCTACTAGTAAGAGGTCCAGTGTAGACTTTCAGTGGAGAATGAGCAGCATCTCCAGATGGCAACTCAACCAATCCTGAAACAGAAGGAAAAGATTTCATCCCAGCCTGTCTTGGACTGAAATAGGTTGTAATTGCAGAAAGTCATTGAAGCATATGCAACACTAGCACAGTATGCACTTGTTGAGCCACTCATGTCATTTTCTCTGCTCCCTTACACAACTTATGTAAATGGATACAATGCAAATTGTTTTGAATTCTGAACTAAATGGAATACTTACCTGCTGATGGTGGACCAATTAGAACAGCCATAGCTTCTGCCAGGAGCACTAAGCCAATAGCACTGGAAAACTTCTGGGTACCCACAATAGCCATGAGAACTTCAAACTGAAGAGCACCTACCATTCCGTAAGAAATGCCAAAGAAAATACAAAACACCACCAGGCCACCATAATCAACAGACATGGAACCCATGAGATCTGTAAAGCCATTGAAAATCATAGCAAAACTGAAGAGGTAGACACAGCGTGGTCTAACCCATTTAAGACCAGCTACCATTCCACAAATAGGCCGAGCAAAGATATCAATGAATCCCAGAATAGTTAGAAGAAAAGCTGCTTTGGTGTCTTGATATCCTAAATCCTTGGCATAACTCACAACGAAAACTGGGGGAACAAAGAGGCCAAGCACCATGATAGAGGCTGCTAGCGTGTAGATTACAAAACCACCATCTTTAAAAACACTGAAATCCAGAAGTTTTTTCTTTGTTTTCTTCTCAACTGGGTCTTTGGTAGCTTCAGGCTTTTTTGGTGGCTCCAGTGGTCTCATTAATGCGCCACATACACAGCAGTTGAGCAGCATCCCACCCAGTATAAGGAATCCTCCTCTCCAACCATATTCGTGTTGTAGTATCTGCCCCAATGGTGAGAGAGCACAAAGAAACACTGGACTCCCCGCAGCAGATAGCCCATTGGCTAAGGGACGGCGTTTGTCAAAGTAACGGTTTAACATGATGAGTGAAGGCTGAAAGTTTAGTGCCAGTCCCAGACCTGTAACAGAGGGTACGTAAAAAATAATACTGGCCTACAATATCAGTAGTTAACGAATTGTAATTGCATTTTTTTCTGATTCCTGACTTAAATGTTTTATTTCAAATGGACAATAACATTCTAAGAGAATGTTTTCAAAAGCATTCCACTTCCTGATATTCTTGTACCTGATGAACATTCCTATATCTTCTACACTTCACTGATTACAGCACTGGATATTAAACATACCAGAAAAATTAATACGGATGTAAAAAAAAAAAAAAAAAAAAAAAAAAAAAAAATTAATTCCACATTTATCTGCCATCTTTAGAAAAGCTGATTTGGATGATGATGATTTAGATAGTTGTCACACAAAATCTTAGCCTAAAGCCAGGACATCAGTTAACTCATTTTCAACCATGCACACTACTTACCAGTAATCACACCTGCAGTTAGATAGATCTGAACAATGCTTGTGCAGAAGGAGGCAATCACCATCCCTGTTGAGGCAAAAAGGCCACCCACCAGCATGACAGGGCGACAGCCAAAGCGGTTGACACATACACTACAGAGTGGACCTAGGCAAGAAAAGCAAGTTACAGTTGCAAAGATAAAGCAATTTTTGCAATTGATTTTATCTCAGTTTGCATTTCTTCCTTGGTGGAGTGTTAGGTTTACGGTTGGAGTTGATGATCTTAAAGGTCTTTTCCAACCTTAATGATTCTGTGGTTCTTTGGATACTTTGTCCCTACTGTTGGCCAGTCTGGAAGAATGTTCTTTCCTCTGTAGTCAAGTACTTGTTTTATCTTCAGAGTGCCATGCAGTTTTTTTTTCCTTTTAATTGTCTCTAGTAGCTACTAAGTTACAAGGATCTAATTTTTTGTGCAAGCTGGATGTGCTTCAATAACTGTTGAATTTATGTGATAATTAGTAATTCTTTGGAATGCTTTGTTTGCACACAAATAATGATAAACAATCATCATTCATGCTGTGAATGGCTGTATCATTTACAAACCTAACTGTATGATGCAGTACGGTTACAAAAAGAGAGAACTACCTACCTGTTCCATAAAGCATGGCCAGCAGAATAGAGGAAATCCATGCAGTGTCACTATATCCGATGCCAAATTCCCGGATAAGTTCTTTGAAGAAGACACTAACTGCCTTAGGAAAGGCATAGGAGAATCCTGTGATGATAAAACAGCCAAAAAGGACAGCCCAGCCCCAGCCTCCATCAGGGGCTTTAACACCAGATGGACCATCGTCAGCTACTACAGCTCCCATGACAAAGCTCAAGGGTGTTCCCTGAAAAACAAAAAGCAATTACAGTATATAGACATTGGGACAAGTATCTAACCAAAATCATCTAAACAAAATAGGCATAAATTGCACTGCGGTTAAAGTTAGAAATAAGATACAGGACTATTTGAAACACAAATCTTGAAAATGCACTTTAATCTTCTCCTTGTTTGGGTTTAGTCCTTAAAAAGCTTGTATAAAATACACAACAAGATACACGCAGCTGAGTTGTAAATGAATGTTGCCTCAGAGATCTCTGTGTCAAAACTGGATTTCCACCAAATCAGTGCTTTGTAGGAAAAAAGCCATTATAGCAGTTCAGGGTTGTATTTTACTTTCACAAACATGTAATAACTTCTGCATTAAAGCTTGCGGGATTTTTTGCTATGAAATCCTTCTATATGAAGCTCTTGGAATATTCACTTGGGAGACCAGGAAGCAAAATCCTAGTGCATCACAAGTATTCTGTGCAACAGTGGACAAATCATCCAGGTGTTTTGTACACTACTGAAGTCAGAAATACAGTTCTGATGCGCCAATATCTTGAAAAGATAGATCTCTGAACTTCTGATAAGCTATTAGTTTTCACACATCATGTAAGCACTTAAGCTGAACTGCAGTGAAAATCTGCACAGGCAGTTTTTTTGTGGATGATGGGAGCTAGTAACTGCAGCAGTGCTCAGTATCACTGCCTGCCTGAAGCAAATACTTTCCATTGTGGTGGTTACTACATTATCACTAACATTTTTTTTTTTTTTTACATTTTATTTGACGACTCTTTTACATCTTTCATGTCCAGCCACGAGTGTGTTTGTATCTAAAACACCCCCCATCTATTCTCATGAGAATGTTATGTAGGCAATGATGCATCAAAGTTTTAAAACAGATGGGGGAAGACACTGAAAAGGCAGATAGTGTACCTGCGTGTGAGGAATGGAAGGAGGTATTGCATCACAGCAGTTAGGTTTTTATAGGGTCTGTGTATTACAGAAGTCTTTAAAATGTGAAAGTGAGCTTCAGACAAGTTGTACAAAACGTGACTATTTCTTTAAAATGCAATTCATTACTTTTATTGGGTCTGTTTCTTACAGTACCGCCTAAAAGAGGAGTGCAAGTACAGTTGCACATCAGAGATGTTCGTCACTAAAGAATGTTTCAACTTTGAGAAGTCTGCATAGTGATTGTTGTGTATTGGGAATTGCGTAGTTCATAAAGCTCCATTTTAGAACCAGACTACATACAGCACAACAACCTAGTTAATGCAGCCCTGTCTAGACAACTGAGCACCGAATTCATGGTTGTCAGTAAGCCTATATGGGTGTACTTACTAAGGCATTTACACCAGCATTCCCACTTCTTGGAAGAAACAACTTTATATGCAGGATCCGTAAAGAAACCTGGCCATGACTATGGCTGGTCTATTGCCCTGGGCTGTAGGAGAAGGGCAGTAAGCATCCTACTACTGGCTTCACCTCTTGTTTTCCGGAAATCTGGTATAAACAGGGAAAAAAAATTGGCACTAGAACCTAAAATGGTTAAACAGAACACTTCAATACAACTAGACATCTAGGTGCCTGCTACTACAGATGGCTGATTGCCATCTGTAAAAATGCAAAGCTTGTTAAACAGGCAATTTCTGCACCAGGCTTTGGGTTGCTAAATGAAAGTCTTAAGGTGCATCTCTGCCAGTCATCCTACCACTGGGATCTGTCCACCCTTCAGAACTGTTTTTCACAGTAACTTCTGTATCATACTAGATATAAAGCATGCTTCAAAAATAAAATATTTTTTTAAAGGAATATCCAGACAGCAGAGTACATGCACAAAGGGTAATCCTTCATGATACTGGTATCTCTGTAATAGTAATGATAACAGAGAAAATGAGGATTCAAACATCTCAGCACAAGTGTAGAAGATCAGGAATAAGATGTAAACCTGAAGGAGTCTGGGAGCAATCATCCCACTACTTCCAAATTTTAAGACAGAACATTTTGTTTGGAGTGAATGTTTGAAATGCTGGGGAAAGAATTGTGTAATTTTTACTCATTTGTATTAACTGTCTTGGTAGCAACAGAAAGCAATGGTACATGAGCATTCTGTTAAAAACCAGCAATTTCTGCAAACTGCTCACACAGTGCTGGATAGCAATATCCAACCCTAGAAGAAATAGCTCATGGCATTCACCTCTGTGCTTCTTCCTGTACACAGGCAGGGACGGTTTTCTTTACCGAATCTACAGCTAAGATGTTCTATGGACAGACTGCAGACCCGCAGTGCTGAACACTGACGGTGAAGTGCATCCAAGCTCTCCTAAATGGCAGGTGGCTTTTGAGACGAGGCATCCTTGACACCTACTTGGCAGCACTCTTGCTCCTTACAGAAGCGACCGCTCCAGGGGAGGGGAA
>JBAFWW010016948.1:0-16261 GCA_036873685.1 Agapornis canus
AACCGGGTGGTGGTGCACGGCGTGAGGGCCCGGCGGGGGCGGGGGGGTGACCGCCCGTGGTGACCCCCCTTCTCCCCAGCCTTGCCGGCGGGAGTGTCGGGTCCCTGCAACCCCTATCTGGGCTACTGAGGTTAGCCCTCGCCAGGCGGCAGAGTTCCCCGGGTGCGGGAGCACCGACAGCGGCTGTCCCGCTGGCAGTAGGGAAAGTGTGGATGCAGCCCTGTGGGAAACGTGTTTTCCTAATCCCAAAGCGCAGGCAGTGCCGTGCCCCACCTCCCTCTGCACCAGTGTCCACAGCGGGTACTGACCCCGTTCCCCCACTCAGGACCATCTACAGTTCCCGGTGTTGCCCGGGTGTCATGGACCGGGGCTTCTCTAGAACGTCCCCTCTGGCACCCAAGTTGGGGCTGACCCGGCCTGTGGACAGCAAACCTCTGGGTCTGCCAGTTGGCTACAGGCTGGAAGGGAAGTAATATCTATCATGTATATATATCCTGCCCCGTGATAATTGTGCAACTTACTCACATGTTGTGAATACACCTGCAGTGCTATTATCTCTGGTCAGCCTGGAAGTGAGGTTTGAGAAGTCACCTTCTTGGCAAGGTGACTCCTGACAGAGGAGGCTCTCTGGAATTGAACCTCAGCACCTTGAAAGTGCCCAGGATGTTCCTCTCAAGGTCAAACGTGGAGTGGCAGATGCACTGAGTTCTAACACACAGGTCGTTAGCCTTCGCACAGCAAGTGACCGGAATGCATGTACGTTTGGTCTCAAATCCCAGTTTAGCCTCGAAAATAAGCCTTGAATGATGCCTGCCTCATCTGTTACTCAACTTTATGAGAGTCAGCCTAGGATTTTCTCAAACAAGTAATTCTCCAGCCAGTGGTTGGGCTTCTGGCCGTAAGACCGTCCATCTGAGTCTGAGCCCCTCATCTGGCCATCATAGCCAATGGCACACCAGGCAGTGACCCATATGTTCCATCTACATGCACCATGCGGATGGGGTTTTCCAGACTCCTTGGAATAAGGCAATGCCTTGGGTGAAGAGGCAGAGCTGTGATTCACACTGAAGACTTCGAAACAATTGGCACACTTGTTTTCACCTGCAGTTGGTGGTCTCCCTGGTGGTCATTCAGTGCTGCCTGAATGGCTTCTGAAGGGCTCAGGAGGGACCCGCAGTGGGAGGAGGGGGAGACTTTTGTCAATTTTTAAGGATTTATTCTAAAGGAATGAGGAAAGCTCTCTATAAACCAAATTACATGGTACATGAGCATTGTGTCATCAGCACGACTCAGATCTGTCGGGACGTTCCAGTGAAGCAAGCAGGACTTCCTCTGCGCGTCTTACCTAACAAACTGTATCGCCTGTGTTACTCGCTACAACGTGAGTGCCAGCCCTTCAGGAGGCCACTTATTCTGCAGGCTCTTGCTACAGAAACATGAAGAAATAACTCCTAAAACTAACCCCCAAAATTCGTTTATCTTGACCATCACACAAAAAACCTGCTTATGTACTGCTGGAAGCGGGGTAACAGCATGCAGCAGCCCAGGCTATTGTAACATTCAATTAGTGCTCGCTTACACAGTGCCTTGAATAAGTCACATGAAAAGTTGACATTATTATTATTATTATTGTTGTTGTTATTAAGCTAACAGTAAATTCTCTGTGGAGCCCATAAAGAGGAGCTGACGCACAAACAGCACATACAGTAGCAACTGCATGTGAACAGTGCCCCAGGAGTTATAAAGGAAAAAATTACCTTAATAATGGTTCCTCTGCTGTGGTGGGATTTTCCTCTCTTTAATTATAGTTGCTGTTTTCATTTGAAATTGATTAAGTGTTTTAGAATGTCAAACAGAACTGGTCCTTTTCAAAAGAACACTCAGGAGAGCCAGCCCCAGCTAGGAGCATAACATTTTTATTTCTTTTAAAGGGACTTGAAGTTTCTTTCTTCCCAAATGGGAGGAAAAGGACTGGATTTGGTGCTCTTTCTATCACCTCATGACTGCATAGTTTTCAAGAGGTTTTAAGAGTTATAGCGCTATTATATGATTTATAAGAATTAAATTAAAGACTTAATGTGTCTATTACTCTCGGCAACATTTTGGCATTTCTCTTCCAGTTTCATACATGTGGGTCATAACAGCTTCCAGCAGTGCTGCTCAGAAGTAGCTATTGCACAGTTTTGGTAGTCTCATAATTACATCAATTTTCTACCAGTTTCACTATGAATTGATACTGTCAGGGCATTACAAACCTCTTACACAATCACAGTTTATCATCAAAAGAGGTGCTTCTGTTGGGAAGGTTGACACTTTTGCAATTTCTGCTTTAACACTTCTGCTGCCCTCTGGTGTCTTGGATATCCTGAACGAGGAATCTCTTCAGAGAAACACCCATGGTTAGGAGAGGAACAACTAGAGAGCAGGCTTGTACCTGGCAAGAGTAGAAAAGTGAGGAGAGCAGAGAAGTACTTTCCAAAGCACTTCCACAAGGATGTTCCTTGATTTCTTTAGGAAGAGGGAGAAACTGGGAGGACACAACAGCTAAGTTTTCCCATTGAGGCAGTCCTGTGCTCCCTCCCTGAGGGTGGTATGGTCAACGGATAGGAATATGCATGAAGACTGCTGCCTTACAGAATTCCTCTTGCAAATATTTCCAGCAATTCAATTCTCAGTCATTTCACTCAGCATTTCCAATCAGTTTCAAAACAAACTAACAACAATAGCAACTTTCTTCACTTGGCAAAAAGAACACAAACCGGAGAAACAGCAACATTCCCTTCTACCCATTTCACCCTCCACAGCTGTAGTCAGCCTGGTTTGCTATGATAGGTTTCCTGTGGTATTACTTGCAGTATAGCTGTAGTTTGGGTTTATCTTTCCCCAGGAAACACCAGTGTAATTACTTTGAAAATTAGATTTGTTGGAGTATTTTCAGTGTCCCATCATTTACACAGTTTAGTTGAGTAAAACCTTGCTGAAGCCAATAGGGATGTTCCTGGTCCAAGTCAGACTCTGGCCTAGAAAAAAAAGTAAAAAGGAAGATGCCATGTTCCGAAAAGCAGAGTGACGTTTAAAGAAGGTGAGATAATCAACTAAAAAACTTGTAGGCTTATTTTAAAGACAAAAGCATTATCTTGGAAAAAAAATGGTGCGTGACTATTTCTAACATGACTTCAAAGTGTCTTTAAATTTGAAAAAATCCAGGCTGCCACTGCAGTTTTGGCAAGAATACTTAAAGGTTAGCGTATCCTTACTGAGGCACCACAATGGTATCCAGAAATACATTTCAGACCACTGGAATGTCTTTGGTCATAACATTGCATCAGAGTTACATAATTATGATCGCAACAATGATCTTTTGTTGTTAACATTTATGACATTTCATAAATGATGTGGCGATGGCATTTCACTGACATAATACATTGAGCTTGCCTTGCAGAGTAAAGGTACAAAGACCTTCTCTTCAGCATTCATTTAGGGCTATAAAGTGGCTTTATGAAGGGTCACCACCAGGCATGTTAGGGTTCTTTACTTTCCTAAATACAATGTGCTACAAAAGCTACCATTAATACCAAGCCTCTGACTGGTTTTGTTTGTATTAAGGGAAGTACAAACACAGAACAAACAAGGTGGTCTATGCCCTTGAGAGTGTCTTTCTTTTATTGTAATCATTTCCCTTCCGTGTTTGTCACTCTGATAGTGCTCCACTGTGCTGGAACATGTGAACCTGACTGACAACTGGCAACAAACACATGAAAAGATTATGTAAAAAGATAAGTGGGCCAGGTTATTTCTATTGCCCAGGATAGATAAAAGGCAGAAGCTAAACAACTAACACTGACTAATGGCTTTTGGGGTAGGGTTTTTTTTCAGTTGCTTAAGTTTAATGACCAAAGGTGGTGATAGTAGTAAAAGCAAACACACACCTGTAATCTAACCGTGCCCATTTAAATTTAGCTAAAAGTAAATTTTATAGTATGTGGGCTGATTGTCAGAGAGTAAGCATTCACAGTTTCTGCTGAGTTTACTTGGAGGCTGCAATTGCTCAACATCTCTTAAAACACCCATCTGCAAGGTGCCCTGCAAGGTAAAGCACATATTCTACTGAAAGGCTTTGACTAAAGAGGACTCCAAGAGTCTGGGTTTCAGTATATCCATGTTAAGCTACTGTTGCTACTGGCATCAGGATTAGCCAGGTAGGCACATGCCTGGGGCAGAGCCACATGAGTTCAGATGCTTATAGACCAACACTTTGAAATGGTACTTTCACACTGAGAGTGTGTGATCTTCACAAGCAAAATGGATAGCAGATAAAGAAAAGATGCAATTTCCCCCACTTGCTACAGCTGCTTTACTACTGGAAGGGCAAAAGACTGCAAGATGAAGTGTTTTGCCTGTGGTGGTGATGTGGCAAGTCTGTGGCAGAGCAGTGAAATACATTTCTGTGTCCTGAACCCAGGCAAAATGCTTTAACTGCAAGACCAACCTTCACGCTGCAATTAAGTGATTAATGTTAATCTTGCAGCTGGTATAAATAGAGCTACATACATACTGGGTTTAGTACAATTTAGGCAGCTCAGGCTGGACTATCTGTAAGATTAATACTTGTACTTTAATGTTAGCCCCCCACTTCCGGCTGGAGTGTGGACAGAGATGCAGGTCAAACAGCAGGAACTAGCTTTCCGGTGCTCCAAGGCTTTGCAACTCTTTGCCAGCAGTTGCTGCTGAAACTCTGTATGACTCCTCACTGCTCCCTGAAACGTCCTACACACAGTAGCAGCTCCTGTGCGGTTTTGTTGTTTGGGGTTTTTAGGCCACACCTGACAGGGAAGTGTTAAGTGTAAGCTCAGTCAAGCTGCCAGCTCCAAAGCAAAACATAAATGCTAAGTAGACTTCAGATATGAGAGCAGAGGTGGAAGGAGGACGTGTCCGCAGTCCATGTGACGGGGGGCTTGGTTCCTATGAAATGATCCTTCCCGTTGTCTGGCTCAGCATCCTCCCTGCTCACTGCTGTATGCATAGCTGTAATTTGAGGCTCTGGGTCCTCCCAGAGCCCCAGACAGAGCTGGAAGTTGAGAAGGATGCAAAGGGTCCAAGACGGAAGAGGCTACGAGCAGGATAAGATGGAAACAACAAGCCGCAGGCAGCAGTAGGGAAGCAGCGCTGGAAACCCCTTGCAGTGATGAAAGAAGGAAATGCTCTGACACTGTTGCTGGAAGGCTGGCTGTGTGGAAGGGATGAGCTGGGGCAGGGAGGAGCTGCAGAGGCTGGGTCCTGCATGAGTGCTGAGCTGGGAACACTCAGTCAACCCACTGTCCATGTCCCATGGCTTCACAGCCCCAGGGCACCCCCAGCCTGAGGCAGGGCTCTTGGTGGGAGCTCCACATTCAAGCTCTAAATAAGCTAAAACTCAAGGCTAAACTCTCCTGTGCTCCTTTTACCTTGCCTTGCATGGGACCTTTTCTCTTTGCGATCCCATCTTCCAGCCTGATGGAAGTAGTGGGAAACCAGCCACCATTCCACAGGTTCAGGGACCTTCCCGTGGGCAGGCCGAAAGACAGAAGGTTGTTGCCCTTGGCTTTATGTCTGCTGGGGTTGCCATGAGTTGTTCCCACCTGGGCAAGATCTGTCAGTTATTCTCCAGTTAGTGCAGATGCCCTCACTGGCGACTGCATGTCTGCCCCCATGCCTGGCCAGGGGGACAAGCTGTGAGGGTGGGAAGATAATTCAGCCTTGTTCTTTTTGGCCTGACCTTCACCAGTGTCCTATTGCTTTTTACAGGAGTGCCAAAGGAAGCAGAGGTGCCCCGGCGGTGCAGCTGTGGGCGAGGTGGACACGTGCCCAACAGGAAGTAGCCTGAGACAATGGAATTCATTGCACACGTATGTTCTTTGTTGATGGCCATGCTGGAAACAGTGACCCACATGTGGCAGTTTTGATGTCCCCTCACTCCAGCCTCTGCTCCCCTCCCCTCAGTTGTGAGTGACTCATGCAGAAAGCTACACATTCTTCCCCAGGGACAAAATGAATAACGGCCCCTCTCACCTTTCTTCTATATCAGTGCATTAGTGCCTGAGATCCACTGTGCTCTCACTGCAGCTTAAAATGGAAAGGCTATTGCTTTCTCAGTGTCCCAAGTAATTGCTTCATCTGTTTGTGCCTGCCTGTACCTCTGCTAGGCAAGGCAGTTGCACAGGCTCCTTTGAAGAGTGTATTAACGGCGTTTATCTACTGCATACTGAAAAATCAGGAGCTTCTCCCCTCCCCCTTTTGCTCACTCTGAAAGAAAACAGAAACAAAATAAAAGTCATATTTGCAGCACAGTGCCGCTGGTACAGTTATTCTATGGGGAAAACCTGACATATCCACCTATTGTCTGAGCCACTACTAAGAGACCTTAGTGAATGAGCACGTTACGAAAACAGGTATCCTTCCTTAGAGATTAATGTGATTATTTGCGTCTGATATTTCCTGCTATACAGCACAGATTGTTTGTGCCAATGGACAACTGAGAAATATGGCTTTCCACATGGGGGGAAGGACTGTTGCAACACACCTTTATTGTCCTCCTCTGGAATATCGTATTAAATTTGTTTTCCATCCATTCCTGTAAATACATTTCCTATAATTGCTATTATGTCAGATGCACTGTAACCCGTCCCCTCCTACGTCAGCTGCATTGTTGTAACCCCCTCTCCGATGTCAGGAAAACTGTAATCCTCCTCTTGTGTTACAGAGGAGCTGCATCTTTGACATTCAATTACATTCACCCGAAGTCAGATGGAGCAGGGGCAGAGAACAAAACACTAGTTTCTGGACCATGAATTTAATGGGTTCTATGGCTTTTTGGGCATGCATGTGGGTGTTTGAAAGTAAGGTCAAATGCACTTTACACGCTCAGGAGCTGTCTTTCTCCAGTCACAGACCAGACAAAGGTTACTGTCAGTGCCAAACACAAGAAGTTCAACGGAATTTCTGCATGGCATTGAATCACGCATCATGCATTCTTACACACTGGTTCTGCATGTAAGCTGTGGTGAACGGGAAAACAATAAAAAATATCTTAATGCTCCAAGGGTTAGCAAAATTCTTACTTCATAAGCCCCAACTGATGAAATTACCCCAATGGAGAAGGAATCAAGGAGGTGGGTTGGCTCACAGTTTGTGAGTGGGACACCAAGGCAGTCTATTTTCAAATGTGTACATGCATGTTATGCTTCAGTTCCAGGGGCTGAGCAAGAGCCTATGAGCAATAGTACATGCAAGGCAGATTTCCTACCTGCAGTTCTTGGCACAGACCAAACCTGAGTTTCCAGGGAAGCAAGTACAGGGCATACGGCATCTAAATATATGTGATAACAGATGACAAGAAACATGGAAGAATTTTTTGGGTGGAGTTGTTAGTTAACATCCCAGAAATATCTTTCACAAGATAGATACTGGCAAGACAACTCGAACCCAGATGGTTTTTCAGTGATTATTTCAGAAGAGCTTTAAGTTTGGGGTGGAGAAAGCAGTTTGTGCTACTGGAGAAGACGATTGTGATGCCTCAAACAGGAAACCAGCTGTTCGTAATTCAGCTAGAACTACTCCTCTTGTTATGCAGCTGATATAACCAGAGAGCCCAAAGCTTTATCCTCGCGTTCAGCAGGATGTGTTATCTTCAAAGTCTTGATGTTGCATGTTCTAGATCAGTTTCTGGGTTGGTTCAAACTGTATATTTCCTGTCAATAGAGATCACCTCTCAGAAGTTCAGTGATATAGCTTTTCTTTCTCTGGTCAATTTATGCTTTTCTGTTTGGCAAATGGTTCCCTGGTCTAGTAGTACATACTGGGAGAAAAACTTTACAATTAGATCTGCAACTACTAATCTTGCTGGTTAAGATAGACAGTGTCTTTTTTTAAAGACATGCCTTTGTAGAAGGTTTGATCGTTGTGTGAATATAGCAAGATCATATTCTATAGGTATTTATTTTAAAGAACAACACTGCTAGATGCATAAACCGTACAGGTCAGATTGGGAAGAGATCTAGTTAGACAGCAATTCTTACTGCAAGCAAGGGTGAGAAAGTTGGGAACTGAACTCAACTGAAACTTCTGGTCACCTAGATGCCTGAATAGGAGCTGAGCTTTGTGGTATGGATTCTTCCAGTCAACGTGATGCTACTTTGGTAAGTCACTTATGTCAGCATGGGTTTTAGAGCTGAAAGCCTCTAAAGTCTGTCATTCATAATAGAAAGAGGAAGAGCATGAAGAAGGAGAACAAAATGGGTATTGATTTGCACTGGGTTCCAGTACAAAACTCCTTCTGGCTGGTCTGTGTGTGGATGTGCCTATGCACTGTCCTATAGCTGCAAATGGCACATCCCTCAAGGGGAAATGGTCTGGGACTGTGGTAATTGCATGTACAGTCTGGAAGGCCTCTGGAAGTATTTTCTTGCTTCACTGTGTGTCAATAAAAACCAATGTGATGGACAAACCTTTCCACAGACTCATTTGTTATTGACAGTAAAAGATACTAGATAAGAAAGTTAACATATTTTCATCTTCATAGCTTTGGTGGCATGCAATTATTCTGGTGGTCTGTCATATCAAATGCAATCTGACCTGGGATTTGAGGCTTTAACCTGTTAGCGATATTGATAAATACTTTCCTCAATCAAAAAGTAGATTTCTCACCTTTGAAATCAAAGTGATGCGCCCTAAAGGAATATGCACCTTCTCTGGTAGTCCTAGAAGGTGCTTCTGATGCTTTTGGGAAGCGAAATAAGTTGTCTTACAGAACACACATTGAAATGGATAAACACAAGCTTGCAGTGTAGTATGGACAACAAATGGAAGAGAGCAACACTTATCATCACAAGTAGGATGGGGCTGTGGTGAGAACATCTATTACTACATCTTCACAGGTGTTAGGGTATTATGAAAGGTATTATGAAGGAGCCTACGACAGACTCCTCTGTTTTCAGAATCTCTGTCTTGTCTCTCTTTTTCATAAACAGGAGGCGTGTTAAATAACACAGCAGCCACATAAGCATTTAGAGAGAGTGCGCTAATGCAGGAGCCTTTATGAAAAGGAAATACTGGTTCGGGAATCAACGGTTAGAAAAAAAATGCCAAGACCAAACACACAGAATGCACAATGAGTATTAAAGGCATGAACGGCAGTACAGCTCACCAGGAGATCCAATGCCGGTCACTGGAACAATTCACTGAGGTATTTCCAATGATAACAAACTCCCAAAACTCTACATCCAGCCTCAAAAACAGACAGAAGGACAGTTTCTGTTGAACATATTGCTAATGGCAAACTGTTTGCCCAGCATTATTGGATAGCAGAGTGGGGATATGTGGCTCATCACCAGTGAAGAACCTGGGACTTGGGGTCTGACTGCTCACTACACCAGGAGGAAAATGTGGGAATGCCTGAAGGTGAATTGAAGGAGGTTATCCCTGGAGCTTGGATGGTGGAAACATAGTGATAGGAAATAGCAATACTAAACTGGCACTGCAGATAGGGGTGTGTTACAGGCTCCTGAGCAGAAAGAAACCTGCAAAAATTTGATGCCAGCCATCAGAGAGACAATTAGCAAGGAGAGGGACTATTCCTGGTAATGAAAGTGCGCCTTTTCCTGGCAAATGAGTCAGGGACCCACAAGAATTCTGTAGGACAGGCTGCTCCACCTGGAAGTAGCATCTGGAATCACCAGCAGCTCTCTTCACCCAGGGCTTCACTCTGAGAACAGCCGTTGTGTGCATAATGTGTGTGTGCTTCTGGAGGAGGAATCTCCTCTAAATCACCTTGAGCTGCATGCATGGAGGCAATGCACCCAACGCTTGGCATTACCTACCCCTAGCAGACTGCCATGACCCAGGACAGAGGGTGAACCATGAGGAGACAGGTGCAGATGCCCTTTGTATGGAGGATGTCCACATTTTGACAGTTCACATTTCCATTTGGAATGAGCTCTCACAGGATATGTCCTTGCCAACTGCATGGTCACATCATCATGTCCTGACACAGAGGGACCAGCAGTTTTGTGCTGCCCTGGCAAATGTCACTGGAAAGGACAGGGAAACTGCAGAAATACCACTTGCGTAGGCTGCTGGCCTTTATGGTCTCATTGGTGAATTGTTTTACATAAAAGCCATTAGTGGACACAGTAGAAATGCAGCGAGTCATAAAACAGTTGTCCTTATAAACCCAAGGCAAAAAAGGCCTGGAGTAATGACAGCAACTTTTTGTCACTGGAGTAGTATGAAAAAGCTGGGGACTCCTGCTGAATACACAGTGAAGAATATGCCAGAGCAGGGAGCAGCCAAGCGCTCCTGGGTAAAAAAGGATGGTGGAAACATAGTGATAGGAAACAGCAGTACTGAACAGGCACTTCAGACCCACCGCTTCTCAGACCATGGGTACCAACCACCCCATGCCAGATGGGAAAGTCTAAGGAGGGACAGAATCAGGCACACAAGCCTTGACCCTTCCCTTGCTGCATGCTGCCTGTGCAGGCTCCATTTACTTGCTGCCAAGGTCAAGTGTGGGAAGGTTTATATACCTTGCCAGCTCATTCTCCCAGGAAAAGCCTTCCGCTACTGGATCTCTTGACACTAGACATCTTTGGGTAGCATACAAGGTGCATGCCTGAGGCAGGAGGGACTCCACGCTCTCCTTCACATCTCTTAAAGCCAGCTCGGGATGTCCAGGCAGGAGGAAGCCAGTCTTGCTTTGTGTCCCGTCCTCCATCCTTCCTGGCCCTGGGGGCAGCCCAAGGGGAAGGGCTGCTCCCAGGCTTCCCAAATGGCTCAGTTTCATCTCCCAGTGGCTCCTAGTGGCAGTTGATTATCCTTGAAAGCCCTCACAGCTGTCCAGTCTTTCATTTGCCCTGGAGCCAGGATAACTGGTGTGCTCCAGGTCCAAAATAGTTTAAAACAACTGCATCCTGTCCATCTAAAAGTCACCCTGCAGGTTCTTGCAGACGGCCCCCAGCAGCTGCTTAGTGTTTACACACACTGTTTAACAGCTGTATTTTGGAAAGGGAGAAGGGATTCCTGTAACGTGTACAGTTGTCTCAACTGCCTTGGAAAGAAACAGCACACTGTCTGTCCCAGCTTGACTGAAAATGCCTTCAGCCAGTGCTAACTGTGCCAAAACCGTAATTACCTCATCTTCCTTGTTCTTCTGGGCTGAGAGCTGTTTTTTATAGGTGATAATAGCAGTGCTGCTTCTTTCCCTAACAACCTCCTGTGAGATGCTTCTGACGTCTCTGTCTTGAATTCGCAAGTGCAAGAAAAAGAAATCCCCTACCTGCTCTGCAACCACCTGGCACAGAGGCAGGATATTCTGCCTGCTTTGAGGCAGATCAGCTTTTGGCTGCAGCATCACCTGATGTTGAGAGGTAATGGAAGAAGGTGCACGCTGCCAATAGAAAACAGATTGTGGTGGTGTGGTCTTCCGTTTCCAAAGCTGCAGTGCTTTTCTGCGTAAGCAGCCCCACGCAGTCAGTAGATGGGTGCATCCTCATTATTCACCCTGCAAAAAATACGAAGCCTCTGCAAAATTTGGCTGAGTGTGTACAAAGGATTTGGACAAGCTCTGGTAGCGCTCCAGGTATCCCACAGAGTGGACATGGTGAGTCTGGCAAGGTTGACTGCCCACCCACTAGGTTAGATTTTCTGCTCAGTGACCAGCATTAAGATTTGAGTTTAATTAACAAGAAAAGGGGAAAAAAACCCTGAAAGCCTTTGCATCATAGGCATTTTCTTCTCTCTAACAGCTATGATCCAGCATTCACCTTCCTTCTCTACTCGCTCCTGGGGAAAGACCCTTTTATCAGTTGTGTCAGCACAAAGATGCATTTGCCAGATCAGTAAACAGCAGTGACACATGAAGATGCAAACAGTCTGAACTTCTGTTTCAATGACTAGAAAGCTTGAGCAAATGCAAGTAAAGGAAGGTGTCTGACCCTTGGCTTCGATCATCACCTCCACGATCAAGGATCCTGTTGACTCAAGAGACCAACCTATCAAGAGATCAACAAGAAAGCTGTGAGTAGGGACATCCTTTTTCCTCCACACCATAAAGGAGTAAGTCATGAAGGAGACTGATTCATGACAAAGATTTCTCTGACATACAGTCTTTGCAGAAGGAACAAGCCCCTCAGTCCTAGGTTGCGCAGAGGAGCCCAATGCAGTAAATGAGCCACAGATAGTTACTTATGGTAACCTGCATTAGTAAGTGAAGGAGGGCACATAGACCTGTTTGTCCATGCTGCCTATCTGCTACCTCATTCTGTGTGTCTGTTTTGGGCTGCTTCAACCAGCTCTCCCCAACACAAGTTGGCTCAGAAGGGGACTAACCCTGCACAGTGGAAAAGTGAGTGAACAAGTGCTGCACAGGGTTGCTCTGTAGGCCAGGATCTGGCCCCTGGGATCTGATGCACAGCCCAGTGAGCATACACACCAATTCAACACGCCCAGGACAATGCTGACTTTCCCGCTCCTGTATATGAGGCATTTCTAATGTCTACATTGTGTTGAACAGTGAAAATGAATGCTTTCCTAATAATTGCTCTCAGGGAGAAGTAGCCTTATAGTCAAGGCATCCTTCAGAAACACGATGAGTCAGAGAAGAGGTAATTCCAAGACAATCTTGCTGTTAGCTGGGGTCCAGGCTATGAAGATTTTGCGCAGCTCTGAGCAAACAGAGCAGAGATCTCAGTAGGACTGTAATTTTGAGTCTGTCATCCTTTATTTTCCCTTTTCTATGAAGATGTGTCTGTTCTGAACCCCAGGCCAGGCTTACTGCATTGCCTGTGTTTGCAAGGGTAGAAGTACCCTTTGGATATGTGGCTTGCATCATTAGTCACAGACTTTGATCCTTCTGCTCCCATTTTCTCTGTGGCAAAAGAGACCACTCTGTGGGGGCTCAGTCCTTTCACCACTGCACTGAACAGCACTGCAATGTTTTCAATAGTTCCTCAGGAATCCAGTGACCCAGCTGCAGCCCAAAATATTCTGGTACATATGTGTTAATAACATCTAAACATTGCTGAGCAATAAAATGCAGCAGGGCTAGTGCAACGCTTCTAGAGAACTGCATAGCCTTGTCTGGGGGGGCTGGCACATGAAATGGCCAGCTGTCTTTAGCGTGCAAGCTTTGCTAATGGGTTGGACACGTCAGACAGGTGGGCTGGGCATTTAATCCCTCATGCATTTAATCTGCCTTTCAGACCAGAAACTTCCCGTGCCACGGGTTGTGTCTCCTAGGCAAAGAGTTAAGCACATCCTTGGCTCTTTGCAAATACCACGTTAACAGCTGGCATTTTCAGTGGCCAGAACTTAAAAAGCACAAGCCAAGGAACTGGAGTTCTTTGAGCACGAGCTGGGGGTGTGCTGAGGGATGCACAGGGACAGGACAAGAGGCAACAGAAATGGGTTGCAAGAGGGAAATTCAGGTTTGGTACTAGAAAAATGTCTTTCCCTGTGAGGGTGGTCAAGCACCGCACCAGGCTGACCAGAGATGTTGTGTAATCTGCAGCCTTGGAGGTATGTAGAGCTCAGCTGGATAAGTTCCTGAGTCACTTGTTCTATGCTGGCTGTGCTTTGAGCAGGGGCTGAGACTGTATGTCATCCAAGCTCCTACTTGACCTGCACAAGTCAGTGGTTTAATGACTCTGTGGTCAGTGCTGGCCAAGTCACAGCGATTTAAGGCACCCCAAGGATGGAGATTAAGCTAAATTCTCCTCTGCTTTATAACTGTTAAGTGAGAAGATGCAAGAATCCTCTTGCTCACCCAGGGACTGTGGGGAGCTTCTCTGCATCAGGGACCTGCAAGACTGTATCTGCTATTGCTTGTCTCTAAGCTACAACTTTATTAAAGCAGGATTTCTCATCTGGCTGCTAGCTTATTTGCAAGAAGCATGGTTCCAATCAGCTGTGGAGCACACTGTTCCTGCTCAGCAGATGACATTTAAGCAGGGATCTCAGAGCCATTGGGACCCTGCAGCACTGTTTTCTGTGGTCAGGGCATGAAGCTGAGCTGTGGGAAACCCATCTGCCTCTTTCAGACCAAATGGCAAGAGTGGGATGTCCCACCAGACAAGGAAGTCTCTTAAATCCCAGGTCATCCTCTCTGTCTCCAAGCTATGTAAAGAGCCTGTGGAAAGTGGGAGCCTGTGGAAAGCAGAACAACTGCAGCACAAGGGACTGAGAGCACAGAGACGTGGTCAGGATGCTGCGGAGGAGGCTGGAGACGTGGGTTTCCCTCAAGGGGTGAAAAAGTTGGCTTTGCATTGCCCACATCCTGTGCAACAGCCCTCAGCGCTGGGCATGGAGGCACCAGCATCCCCATGCATCCTGCCACTTCTGCGAAAGCAACCACAGCAGGAGGGGAACAGGCCTCTGGGGGTGTTTGCTGTGGGTCAGACAAGGGGCTCCATACCTTACAAAACTTACAGCTCTATATTGCTGCCAGAAGGACAAACCAAACAGTACCCCCAGCAGGAAGTGAGTGGGGGCATGGCAATGCTCAACACACCTTAGCTAGAGAGCAAACAAGAGAGAAGGAGGTGAGCAGGATTTGTGGCTGTGACCCTCAAAGCTTTCAGCACATCTTACTCTATACAGGGGTAGTTTTCTGTGACTGTATTGCAACACCATAACCACCTCCTGCACTCAGAGGGGAGGGTGTGCTGTGCATGTGCATTTCAAAGTAAAAATCAAGCATTAAACTGGTGAGAATAATAGACAAAAAAAGATGTTATAGAAAAGCAATAATACAAGAGCTGAGCACAGAAAGCATTTTCACAGGAACTGTCTGCTCTTTCCCTTTGGGTCAGTGTATTTGCCCAGCACATAAACAACATTGCTCACACGGCTCACAAGGAAATCTGACCAGCAGTGCAGGCTGCCTGGGTGGGGAGATATTTTTGTCTTAAGGCCCAAAAGAGGAACGAGCAATATTGAGCAGAGAGCATAGTTGAAATGCAAGCCGAAGGAAGCCAGCTCCGGGGCAGTGTGGTGAAGATGGGCAAGTTGCACTGTGGGTGAACAGCCTGGAGAGGTGGGAAAGTGGGAGCTGGGAACAAGAGCTAGAGGTGGGAGAGTGAAAGAAGAGATGAGCCTATGTTGATCCCATGAGGAGGGGAAGAGAAGGAAGACTGAGCTGAGCTGTGGGCAGAGGCTGCTCAGCCCAGAGTTCTAAATGTCAGGATAAGGAGCTTGATAAAATGTAGAAGGGAAAGGGAATGGGATGGCAGTGGATGGAAGGGGCAGCCCTACAGCTGGGGAAGGCACTGACACTGTCAGAGGGGACCCGCTCTGCCCAGCGCAGAGTGAGTGAAGAGCAAGAGGGCAGGGGAGGCAGCAGTGCCAGACTCCCAGGGTGGCGGGAGGTGACCTAACATCCCTGAGAGGCACTGGGTGCTGTGACGGTGGGAACAAACAGCCCTTTCACGGACTTCAGCAGCAAACAGGAAGAAGGAGATAAAGCTGCAGCCAGAGAAGCCGCTTGGTTTGAAGGGAGAGTTCCTCAGTCTTAGAAAGACCAAGGCATGCTTGCAGCTAAATGGATAGACCTGAAGGAAATGCAGCCTATGGATGGAGAGGAGAGCCCCACTGGCCCCTTGCAGGTAGCCCACACCAGGAAGCAACACAGTAGAGTGATCTGGGTGCAGGTCCCCCCCTTAATGACAGCTTCATTCCGTCTGCCATGCTGGCATCTTCTCAATGCTCAGGTCCTACTGCCACAAGCTTCCCTGATCTTTTTCCCCCAGGAAGAGGACCCCCTCAGCATTCTGAGTTCACTTTCACACATTCCAGCACCAGAGAAGGCTTCCCTGTGATGGACTCCTCTGGGGAGCTACCATCCAGATATGGTCACTCAGCCTTGCAAGAGAGCAGTGCCACTCACACCTTGGGCTGTCTCCCTCTGCATGGTCAACTCCTGTCCCACCCCATCCCACTTCCTCTTATCCCATCCTCAGGAATAAAGCAGCAGCCATGGGAAGACCTGACTGTTCTGAGGAGGCAGCAATGCGAAGGAGTTGCAGGAAAACACAGACTGAAGATCAACCATGAACATATCAGCAGATGGGGGTGCAAATACCTGGTCCCAGGGAGCACATCTCCATTGGGTCACATCTCTGACCCTCTCTGCTACTGCCTCTACATCAGTGCTATGCAGGGTGTGGTAAATGGTGCTACATAGAACCATAGAATAGTTAGGGTTGGAAAGGACCTTAAGATCATCTAGTTC
>JBAFWW010016950.1:0-26097 GCA_036873685.1 Agapornis canus
GGGGGGGGGGGAGGGGGGGGGGGGGGGGGGGGGGGGCGGGGGGGAAGAACATACTACAGTGTTTCTAATAAACTAAGAAACTTTTTTGACTTTCATGATGTACATATGGCCGTTAATTTCAATGTCATGTTATGATTTTTGGCTGAGCCAACAGTATGCATGTATGGATGGAAGCAAGAAAAACAAATGCATTTTGTATTCAAATTTATACAACTCCATACATTTTTATGCTGTTTATTTGAAAATTAATTTTGGCTTAGGCCTTAGAGACAGCAAATGTTGTCAAGATTTGAGGGCTACCTGAAAAGCCTTGGGGACAGCATTACCCTTATGCATAAGAAACAGCAAAATAAAATAAAAATAAATGAATTTCCAAATACGTCATGGCTAATCCCTTGAGCTGACCTACAAATGAATTATAGAGGGTTTGCTACAGGACTGAGTAGATCTTGTGATTTCACTGAGAGATTTATCTTACTTTCCAACTTATTTTCATATCTTATTTCCTTTTCTTTTAGAATTAGACTGTAAATAAAAGAGCTAAGACCGAATGAAGCTCCCTTTCACTGCACTCATATTGGATTGATAAATTAAAATGGTGAGATGAGTTTTGTATGACCCATCCTCGAGGATTTGGGAAATTTAGCCGATGCAAAACAAGGCATTAATTTGGAGAGGCCTAGCTACTTACAATGCTTAGTATTCTGACAATGATGAATGGCATCATTCCAAGCAAATGGTAATTTCACTTTTTGTGACAGTACTTTAGAGCAAAACCGACTTTCTTCACACAAAGAATTTGCAATCCTATTGAACAGAGGCTGTACCTGAATATCAGAAATCCTTCATTGTTTAAGTATCATCTGATATTCTTGATTGGCTCCAGACTGAAGGTTGCAGTTGAATTAGGGAGAACGGAGGTTAAGTCCTAACCTTGAAAGATTTAGCAGCCATTGAAACACTGCCTTTGGGCACTTATTGGCCTGTATTTATCAAAAAACTTTTCAATTCAATGAGGGGAGGGAGAAAACACAAAACTTGTCACATTCATCAAGTGAAGCCACTGGAAAGACATCTACAGAAGAACACCCAAAAAGCATAATCTTTCAGAAGAGCTGATAGAAATGGTAATTGGATGGGCTGAAGAATAATACTTCTAAAGCAGGGGTATAGGGAATATAGCTAAAAAATCAAGGTCAGGAGAAGAGAATGTATCCTTTTCAACTTAATAAAACTTACATTTGCCTTTTGTATCGTGGAAAATATTCCAGGTACCATCTCTAATTTATTTCTGAACAAAAACTTCTGAGTGAAAGACAGGATTGCAGATAAACTGGAAACATATTTTCTTTTAGCATACGTGCAGCAAACATAAAAGCATTGTTAGCAGATACAATTAGAAAAAAGGGGGGGGAAAAAAATAAAGAAACACAACACAAAACAAACTCCAGGACTTCCCTATTATTTAGAAATGTGGCTCAGCCTTCAGAAACACAGAAAGCATCTTTAAAAAAAGCATCTCCCTAAGGCACTCAAGAGCCACCTTCTATGATTGGCAAAGAGCACTGACATTGTCTCCCAAATAGGGAACAGAAATGATGAATCATAAAAACTTGATTACACTTCTTCCTGCCTCCTTACTAACAAGCTAATCAGAGACTGTGAAGCAAGCATCATGTGTAAACAGATGAGTTGTACAGGGATGCTATATTGTCCCATTTTTATCTTGCACAAACACCTCCGGCCTGAACTTTGAAGACTTTTGGCACATTTCTCAGAATTTGTATCAGGGGTCCTATCCAGCTGGTGAAGAAGGGGAAATACTGAAGTGCTGTGTCGCTCTGCTTGCCTGAGTTGCACGGATGCAGGTGTCTCCTTACTGACGAAGACATCAGCTAAGGGGGGAAAATCTGCAAAAGGTCAGTATCTGCAGACACCAAGCTTCCAGCCAGCTCCCTAAACAGTTAACAGAAACAGCACCTAGTACCAAAACATCCCCATAAATAATTCCTGTAATGAAAGTAGAGATGAAAGCATTTGTTAATTTTCCTTAGTCCAGGGAATTTGGCTATAGATGCTTATTAGTCCAGGAAATATAGCATTATATTTGTCAAGAGCTTCTCAGGATGTAGGGCTGGGGGAATAACCTATGATTTGTGCTGACAACATTTTCTTCAACCAGACCAGGTACTGTACTTTAGGGTTACAGCACATTTAGAGATAGCATTGAGTGATCTGCTCAGGGCACTATTGCCCAACAGCAAGGTTCTCCCACTCTGACGTACATGAAAAAAAAAACAACCCAGTCTTTGCCAAACAGAACTGCAGGTCATCCCCATCTCAAAAACCATTAGCCTCAACACATGGTTGGGATAGGTCAGTGAAGACACACTGATGTGAGGAACATGACTACAAAGGACAAAAACACATAGCAACAGCCTCCGAATCTGTAATTTGGGTCAAACCTACCATCTGTTCAACACCTTGACATAAAGAAAGCAGTTACAGGGATGCCCTGGTATGCCTACGCACTTGTGGACATATGGCATGTTTTTACCATTAATTGCAAATTTTCTTACTTTGTTTTCTGACACAAGCATAATGTTTTCTTTAATGTGGACATGTTGTGTGAACATGTTTATTATATATTTCATATACTTTTTCCCAGCTGCTCCCCACTTCTCCTTGCCTTTCTTGGTCTGCACATTGGTCCAGGCTCTGCTATGCCAATAACACATCCTAGGAATACTGACTGCCCTGAAGGACCCACATGTACCCATTTCAGCATTAGAAATTCTCCATTCCACAACAGGGGTCTGCACTCAAGGCTTTTAGTTTTCCTCCATGTTACCCAAAACCACCCTTAAATCACCATCCAACAGGCACCTAATTTCTCTTCCCTTATACTTCTCCCTAACTTGGGGACTTGCCAAAACTCCTCAAGCCAACCACCAACCTGCAGATGGCCAGTTTCCTCAAGTACTTTCTTGAGCTTTTTAATTTCTCATCCAAGCTAGACTGAACATGTCTTTGGCCACATTTAGCTCTGGCATGAGCAGACCCTGCATTGCCACCACTGGGTGCACCATGCTAGGAATTCTTTGTCCCACCATAACCCCAGGAAGAAAACCAGCAGCTCAAGGGAAGAGTCAGATACACTCCTGGGTAACTCAGTCTCACATAACTCCTACATGGTCAGAACTGAGGTAAACACACATCCATCTCTGTGTCTCTGAATGAGACAGGAAATGGCCTCTAGCCATAGAGGCACAAACTGGACAGCCACAGTCCACATGGTGATGGTGAGACTGGAAAGTTCACACCATCAGTGATGAAAGGAAAAGGTATTTACAAGATCACTGCTTTTAGGTAAAAGTTGACTGCAAATATCTAGAAAATTAACTATATGTTAGTGATAAAAAACAAGAAACTAACCTCTTACACCCACTACAAATTCCGGTATCACCAGAAATTATTCAGTCAGATTTTGCATCCCATCTCAGCAATCCTAAGAGCTGCCTTTTAATATCAGTGTAAGTTTTGACTGAGCACAAGTTGAGTAAACACCTCAGGATATGGCTCTCTGAAATCGAGGAACCAATCTTAATTTAGAACATGCATTTCCCCAAACAAGTAAAAAGTGAGAGTTAAGTATTTACAGCAGCAGGCTCCAGGAGAGCAAAACGAACAGGTCATTATTCGTGGCAATGGTGGTGTGTGTGAGTTTAAAAAGAAAAAGGTTGGTTTGTGGGAATCACCGAACTAATCGCCACCCTGCATGAAAGGGGTATACTCTACAATGACTTCAGCATGCTTCTATGAATTTATTTATCCGCCTAATGCCACCTGTTTCACTGCCGGTTCCTCCAGCCACATACCGAGGCATCACTGTGAAAATTCCTGGGGACCACCTGCTTATTCATAACCCCCAAACCCATATTTCCATCTCAGCATCATATCCGCCCTTATCAGAGGGCATTGTGCACTAACGACCATTATTTAATTAACAGATGAAGAAGCCCTGAAAGCCGCTCTGGCAGA
This sequence comes from Agapornis canus, assembly GCA_036873685.1. NCBI lineage: Eukaryota > Metazoa > Chordata > Aves > Psittaciformes > Psittacidae > Agapornis > Agapornis canus. Next base: position 4,042 of record JBAFWW010016950.1, read on the forward strand.
TTTTGAACTTGATCTTCTCTCATTTGCTGTCATGCAAGACCAGATAAATGACAAGTATTTTGAGAGTCTGCAAAGACCCTTTAGAACAGCTGCACAGGCTTCACCCCTTCTTTGCAGCAGGTTTCTCACTTAAGAAAAAAACACGCTTCATTACATCGCCTCTTACTTGAGCTGCAAGGGTCTATTCAAGGAAGATAAGCCTCTTAGAAATGAAGTAGCGTTGAATTTAGGTTTTGAGTGACAGGAGGAAGGTTTATCCATTCAGTAGACAATACTGCTTTCTCTGCATTAATCTAGGAGGCGGACAATGATCTGTTTTTTAGGCAGCATCTCATCTCTTTTCCCACAGCAGAAGGTGATTAGAGTTCGGAAGCAGGGACTGTGAAAGAAAGGCGAGCACTATCTCCCCAGCCCTCCTGTTTCCTGAGCGGGCAGGAGGGAAGTTCTCGGCCAAGTGCATCAATCATGGGGCTGGCACTCAGGATGTGCAGCTTGGTTGGGGACTGACCAGGGGCGGGCAGGTGAGGGTGCTGGCACCCAGGCAAGCCCCAGCCCTGTTATCTCCACAGATAAACACAGGGACTTGATGGAAGGAGTTCCATAACCCCACGTCTTGCATTTGGGACAGGGAGAAATAGTTCCCTGGTGTGGGCCCAGGGTGGGTAATAGGTGTCAGAAAACACTTTTCATTAAGTGGGTCCAGACAAGAGATTGTTTATCAGCGAACAAGTGTCGGCATTCTCAGCTTGCCCCTCAGCGTAGCACTCTGTGTTCAGCAGCAGCTCCATCCAGGAGATCTCTCAGCACTCACAAAGAAGGCCAGAGTGGTTCTGCTTTACAAAGAGGGGAACTGAGCAGATTTGCCTGAGACCACAGCAGTAGAATGATTGAACCAGAAATTTTGGCTCTCCCTTCTTCCCCTGGGACCTCCCAGCAGATTACACACAAACCAAAGCAGACAGGAGCTGGCTCAAGGAGCCTGCTCACCCTGTACAAGCCCCTATAATGATGGTCAGAAACAGCTAAAGCTTTTTTGTGTCTCCCACTTGTCTCTTCAGTGTTCAAGGAGCAACCTGGGCTTTCAGCTAACTAGCAGGAGAAGTGAGCTGCCAGGAGCTGCATAAGAGCAGTGCAGCTGCAACTTGCTCAGCAGCACTGGCATTTCTCTCTGTTTTTCCCATCTCTGTGCCCCCAGCTGTCAGGCTGGAGGGACTTCAAGCACTTCAGCTTTTCAAACACACATGCATAGGCATGAACAAGCAAGGTAAAGAGTGAGGCCTATATACTGAAGTGTGAATAAATACTGTATGAATGTTATAGTTTATGCTAGTACATAAGACACCAAGCTTTCCAAAAAGAATTATTTAACTATCCATACATACATCTTCTTATATGCAAAATAACATGCAACTTCAATCATTTTCATAAGGTAATCACTATAGCACCTAAATCTTCACAAGTTAATGTTACAAATGCTCACTAACCCATAGAAATCAGGTTTCTTATCCCCAGTTTACAGGGAACAGAGCAGAGGTTCATAACCTTCATAACTGAAAGTTGTCACAACCTACCAGGGAACATCAGCACTCAAAAAGCCAAGATTACGGCATGTTGGAGACCCTATCCCCGGATGCCCAGGGACCTGGGAGCAAGCAAATCAAAGTCTACATGAGGTGAGAGATTAAAAAATAAAAATCAAAATAAAATAAATAAATTTAAAAATCCCACAACAAACCTTCCTAAAAACATTTCTGCCACTTTACATAATAACCCATGGACACTATTTTTAAATAAGCAAACCCTCTGCAAGACAAACAACATTTTCTATGTCAGAAAGACTTTGTCGTGTCCCACAGTAAAGCAGCTAAAGGGCATCCTTTTTCATTGTCAGGATGCTCTGAATAACTTTTAAGAGGCAACATAGCAACCCTCACTCCTGTTAGCGACAGGCCACAGATCAAAATGCAGCATGTTACAGCAACACGGCAAACCTTCCACAAATAAGGAGCATATTGACACATTTTCTCTTTGCCCCTTTGTGCTAAGCCTGTGTAACTGTGCTTCAGTGAATGGCTTTTTGTTACTCTTATCTCCGTGCCTCAAAATTCCTCAAAACACATCTGCCACTGCACAGCTTGAGAGCCAGTCCCAAACAACTCCAGTGTCACAGCTCTCCTATCTTCTCTCCAACCTCCCAGGTGGGAAGAAGTTTGCACAGACATTTCTTTTGCTCATCGGTGCATGGCTGGCGTGCCGAGTCAGCACTGCACAGACCCACGTCCTCCCCATTTTTTCCTTCTCTCCTCCTCCATACCCCCCTCCCCCCCCCCTTTTTTTTTTCTAAAGGGACTTAATTGCTTCATTTCAGATGTTATGTTTAACCTCAGGAAATGGTACTATAGACATGGCAAACAACTTTCTGGTTGTTTCCAATCAGTACCATATTATAAAGTACAGCCAGTTAAGAATCCTATTCATTTTCTTGCCCTGTCATCTTGATCTTATTTGAATGTCTGGGGAGCAGGAGGTGCTCGCTCAGCCCCAGGTTTCAGAAGTGGGGGCAGGAGCGTCTGTGCAATGTGTTAGAGACACTGAAAGTTTTCATTTTTGACTCCTTAATGAGAGCGACCTTTGCCACGGGCTGATGAGTTCCATACCTGTCCTGGTGTGCTTTCTGAAAACATTTGACACTGCTCACAGGTTTGACGGGGATATGACTAATGAAGTCTTGGTATAAAAATAATGGGCTGCAATTGCAAGTCATTTGTGTGAAACCAAACTCCTTAAAAACTTGTCTCTGCTCACTTTCTGTTTTCTAAATGAGTCAATAATACGAATCAGATGGCTTGAAGGAATAGACCCCCAAATATTTCCTCTCTCCCTTCTATAAATTAGCTGCCATTTTGTGCAATTTTTGTTGCCTCCAGGCACGGTTTAAATTGGACTGTAGTTACTAGATTGCTGGAGCTATTGCAAAATGTGTAGGCTAATACATAATACCTTGTTTTTGTTAAATGTATAGTAACAGCTCTTCTTGTGAGGTCAAGAGGCCCAGGCTGCTACTACTTAGAATGCATAAAAATTTTATGTAAAGTAACGGGGAGACAGGCAGGAGTGTGTTTCTGATGCAAGTTTTAAATAATAATAATAAAAAAGTATTGTTTTCAATTTTTCTTTTTTAGATCTGCAGTGGGGGCTGAGTGATACCTGTTGCAAGCTGTACCTTACCTTTAGTCCCCTGCTGTGGGGCTTGCCTGTGGGTTGGGCAAATGGAGCATCCCAGCCACATTAAAGGCAGCCACTTTTGGAAACACACCACTGTGGCTCATCCTTCACCATCAAAGTTTTAACCATCATGAATCTAAACCCCTAGGTAGTCAGCCTAAAAATCTTCCTTGGGAAGTGTTCAAGGCCAGGTTGGATGGGCTTTTGGGTAATCTGGTCTAATGAAAGATGTCCCTGCCCACGCTGGGAATTGGAGCTAGATGATCTTTAAGGTCCATTCCAAGCCAAACTATTCTATGATATAAAATACTGCAATGACAGTAACAAAAATATTCTGAAAACTCACAAGCCATGCTGCATTCAGAGCACAACTGTATGTGAAACTGACTATTCCAATTTTAGCCTCAGTACTGATAATACATGCTTTTCTTTAAGCCTCAGCTCTTGGAGTCACATGAATATCTGAGGATTTTAACTCTCTATTGGGCTCAACAGCTTGCAACACAACAGAGCACCACCTGAAATTCCAACCCAAGTTATCTCAGGAACTCAAAACCTTGAAGAAAAAAAATTCCATACTTCTGAGGTACATGATTTTTTGATTTCCAGGAGCTGTAAAATTTGTTACAATGACTATGTTAGTTTCCATCAAACCACTGTTTGATGACAACAGGTCCATACACATCCTAGCTTTCCCTAATACATATCTATATATATTTCCACATAAATTATTTTAACTCCCCCCTCCAAAAACAAAACCCCAGCATTCCACTGCATACAATAAAGGAAAACTAAATATATGATGGAGGTATAGTCACACCTTTTAGGGGAAAAGGATTCATATTGTACGGTTTTAGAACCCACATAGACTAGAAGGGGCCACTGCTGCAGGAACTGCCAGCCACCACCGGGAGCTTTGTTTGATGTTGAAACACACAATCAAGTTACTTTATGTAAGACACTATTTTAGCCACATTTGGATAGGCAATTGAAAGGCAAAGGTCAACATTTTTCCTTCAGCTCAGGGATGTAGATATATACACCACACAAGTACAAACACACATTGTACTCATGTACGTTCATACATACGTTAGTGTTATGAATGCATGGAAGAAATAAGCTGCAACAGGTTACAGACATTTCCCACTGCAACGTGTGACTGGTCTCATTATATCAAAGCTCATTTGCACTCAAAACATGCAAAGTTAGAAACACGCATAAGCCTTTGCAGGACCAGGGCTTCAGTACGCACTCAACCTCAGGCTCCAGGTTTGGACATGCTGTTCTGCAGCCCTAGAACAAACACAAAGCTTTGTACAACTAAATATAGCCAGTATACAAGAGATTTTGTTTTGTTTTATTTAGCAGCTCTCCTGTGACCCAACTGAAGTTACGAAACCAAATGAATGTAATAGAGCGTTCGTTCCCTGCTTATTGATGTTGCCTCACCCTTGGGTATATTTGCAAAATTTCCTCTACATAATAAAAAATGGCATGTCACTCGGTGTGGCCAGCTGGACTGCGGACCTGCACTAGCCAAACACAGAGGCTATTCGCTTTTAAATGCCTACTGCTCAGGCATTCCTGGACTCAGATAAAGGTGATATTCTTCCACACCAAATATTGGCAAGGATGCTACAACAGTTTGTTGGTGGTGCTGACCAGAGTTAGGGAAGTTTGCTCACAAAGCAAACCCACTCTGTTAAGTGGACTCACGGCTACCCTCAGAAGAGCTGCGCATCCCATTTCATCATGTTTTTTCCTTCATGAACACTGATGTTTCTCTGCCTCCAGCAGAGGTGGCTGCTACCGAAGAGATGCATGAGAAATCCTCCTATATGCAGTTCAGCAGTGATAGCAAGAGAACAGAATCCAGACAGCCCACTTTTTGCTGGTTCCATTCAATGATTCACTAATAAATCCCCACTAGCCAGACTGAGTTGCTTTGGTCCTCCCCTCACATATCCTGCACAAATGCAGCCCAGCCCTGGAATGAGAGGATTCCAACACCCAGGTACTCCAAGAGCCCACATATGCTCTCAAGCAGCATCCACCTCACCCTCAGGAAGGAGACCTGGCAGATGTCAAGTGCTTCTCCAGGACCCAGCATCACACAAAATGAACAGAAAACAAAGTCTGGTATTTGTACCTCTACAACTGCCAACTTTTGTGGTCAGAGAGCATTTTGCTTTGTTTTAAGGAAGGCACATCTCAGAAAGCCATCACCCAGCCTCTTGCTGTAGTTCACAGAGGAAGACATGTTGAAGACCTTATCCCAGATGGATGAGCTTACTATGGTTTTGTCACTGCCATCGACCAAGGGGGCTTTGAGTGCCACACCAAGCTGGGTACCAAACATTCAGATAGCTCAAATGAGCAAAGATGAATCGCAATGTGTGGCAATCTACAGGAAAGTTCTCATCCTTGCCCACTTCAAAACCTCTTGCATTTTCCTTTAAAATACATGGTATCAGCTACTGCAGAAAGAAGGTTCTTGGCCAAATTGTCCCACTCGCTGTGGGATTTTCTGCTTTCTGAACCCTGTCTTTGTTTTTGCTGGCTCAGGCTTATTTATAGGTAACCCTGCACATATTTTCACCCTCCCTGTGAACCACAATGCACATTGTAGCTAAACCTAATTTGCAGTTTGGGTACATAATGGGTAATTAGACATCCACTCCTTTCAACATTTGTGCCAGCAGTTTAAAGAGGCTACAGAATTACTAGGTTAAAATTGCACCTTACACCTTGACACCAGCTCTGAAAAGGCTGGCCCTGGGACACTGAACATTACATAAATACATGCACAGCCAGGAAGAAAATGGTGCAAGCCAGCCAGGATTCTTTTTAATATATCTCCTTAATTCAAGAGGCCCATTATACATAGTGCTCAGGACGGGAAAAGGAAGACTTGTACCCACTTGGGGAGGCGGGTTATGGTTTAGCCACCAACTTTCCTTTTTGCTCACACAAGGGCTAATTCATAGGTTAAGTGGAGGATTATAGATGATGGAAATGCAACAGCCCTTTTCCTTTCCTCCCCATGCTTTTCATGTAAAGAGAAAGAAGGCTTCTCTCATCCCTTCTGCAAAAGTGTTGACACATTTCCATAGCTCTGTGAGAGGACCTGACATTTCTGTCACTCTGCTACCCCTTGTCCCTTTGTCCCCACAGCATCTTATTTCAGCTTGGAGAAGAATGATTCACAGCTTCAGAAGATAAGGGCAGATTTCCTACAGAATACTTCTGCAAGAAAAGCCTGGACTGTAACCTTGTCTGGGATAACACAAGCCCAGTCCTCTTTTTCACCACTTTCTAACAGTTCTGCCACCAACTTTAACAGAAGCAAAATCAGCCCTTTACAAGATGTCTCTTTTCAAAGCTGCATCTCACTTAGCAAAAAGTATCTGCAAAGTCCCCAGGCACCTTTTAGCACATTCTGTCAGAGGGAACGACTGTCTGGAAATTGAAGGTAGTGGCCAAATACCAGCCTGCCTTCTAGTACCCAGCTGTACTGCCCTGTCAGAATAATTGTTTGTCTTTGCCTGGCAAAACTACAACTAAATACCAAGCAAATGCTTAGAGAAATTAAATAAATTGGTACGAGAGCCTAATACAAAGACTCACACTGAAACAAATGTGTGCATGAGCAGACAGTCCCATCTGGTTGCTGGTGACCCAAAGTTACTGGCTGCTTAAAACAAACTTCTGCGGGCTTCTGTTGCCCTGAAAACATAGGAAAAGCTACAGGAACATCTCTTGTGTGTTTCTGCATACATTGCAACTCAGGGGCAAGGTATACAGCCTGCAGATTGCTGCATTTTTCATAGTAAGTGATCATACGCAGTTGAGCCCAACACTAAATAAAGCTCTGATATAAAACTCAGGTTTCTGCTGGCATTAAAATTAAGGCTTCCTCTAGCCTTTCAGTAACTTACACACTTTCTTACAATAGTTTCCCTTTTGCTTCTTTCAATTTTGTTTGGTTTAAAGAAATACTTGGAATTTTAGCACAGGGTCTGCAAGTCGCCTTTTTATTTCCCCTCTCTACTCCTCCCTGTTAAAATCTTGACTCCTTATTAAGTGCACAACAGAGACATTTGCTGGGCTCTCAGAGGGAAAGAGGAAACAGAGAAAAAAGTTAATTTGAAAAATGTATTTTTTTTGTGAGGGATAAATGCACATTCCACTCTTGTTCTGGGTAAGACAGATGGGAATCTAACATAAAAGAAACTCTTTAGATTTGAAGAGTGAAGCGGGGAACTAAAACATCTTTTCATAAAAAAAAAAAAAAAAGTTTAGGATCATCTATACATGTTTTTTCATGTATTTTCTATGGAAACATGGCCAGAGCTCACAGTTTCCACCTTAGGTACATTTTCCCTAGTTAATTAAACCCTCTTTCCCCACATGACAAATGGACCCTTCTCAGGAAAGGGCATGATTGCAGGCATGGGTGAAGTCAAAGAGGGCATTCTTAGTGATTAGACATGAAATACAGACTCTGAAAACATTGAGATTTTGAATGTAAAGAGGGAATAACTTACAGTATCCTCAGGGTAAAGATAATTTATGCATCCTCTGCCTAAGTGAGTTTTCTCTATCTGTTTATTTTGGGCTTAAAAAGTCTATTTATCTGGTTGAATGTACTTTTAAAAATGTACTTCCCACGGCCCTCCTCTTCTGTATAAGACTCACATGTTTCCTAAGCCAAATTCATCAGAAATATTGCCTCAATGATATGTGAGCTTTCAAACATGGCATGCTTGCAGAGAAAGCACGGGAGCTGATGGGCTAAGTTTAGGGCCAGTGTGTAACTGACTCCAAAAGTACCATTGAAAACTGTCAACGTGCAAGACACAAAGAAAAAAAAAAAACATGATGGAAGTGGGGCATAAAATCCTAAGATATGGAATATTTAATGAATTATTGGACCTGGTGCTCCAGGCCATGTTTTCAAGCACTGCTTTTTGACAAGCAGTGCTAGAAACCCACTGTATTTTAAATGAAAACTGGGATTGTCACAGTTGCTTTCCCTCTAAAGTTTTAGTTAGGAAGGTGTCACCATCTTAAACTTGCAGCCTGCAGGAAAATCTGGCAGGTTTCTTCCTTTCGTCAGAGAGTCACATTGAGCCTGAGGGAAACAACCAGAATTGAGCTGAGGATGTGGGGCAAAACACAGGACAGTGATACACACAGAGGTTCTGAATATATTTGAGAGGTACCAAATATATCCAATTCTTCCCACATCCCAGAGTGCAAGGGCCAGGTATTTCCTTAACAGCGTTGTTTCTTCTTAGTTTCTCCTCAGTATCTCTAGTTTAAAAAGGGAAGTAGTATGAGAACAAGGGGAAATTAAAAACCAAAAATAATAATAATCAAAAAACTATTTTTCTGTAGTCCAAGTAATTACCAAGTGACTTGGTTTGCATGGACTTATGGACTTCAGAGGGCATGTGCCTGAAAGAAAAAACAAACCAAGAAAGTTCACAATCCAGCAGAAATGGTGACTAACCCATGGTCTTAGTCAAGTTCCCTGTTTCCTCATTTTGTAATGTGAGACTTTTATAAAGAAGTCTTCTAAAATATTGTGGAAAGATCTGTATCAGCTAGAAACAAAAATACTATCTACCTACAGATCGCAGTTTCTAAATTCTGTACCTTTCATTTTCTACCCGGCATTAAATTGTGCATCAAAGTGTCTGGTCCACTCTTACATAGTAAAGCAATCCCTCACTAATTCAGATCTCCCTCCTACTGAATTCACAGGATCTCTGCCAATCAGGTGCTTGTACTCCAGAAAGGCAGTGATTTCTGGTCATGTGTGCATGGGTGGAAAGCAACCATTTAAAAAAGATTGGCCATAGAATTGTAGAATGATTTGAGTTGGAAGAGACCTTAGTTGGAAGAGATCTTAGTTACACACACACACCCTGACACAGGCAGGGACACCTTCCCTTAGACCAGGTTGCTTCAAGCCCCATCCAACCTGGCCTCAAACACTGTCAGGGATAGGATAGCCACAGCTTCTCTGGGCACCCTGTTCCAGTACTTCAGCACCCCCACAGCAAGAGGTTTTTTTCCCAATGCCTAATCTAAATCTACCCTCTCAGTTTAAAGGCATTCCCTCTTGTCCTGTCACTACACATTCCTGTAAAAAGTCCCTCTCCAGATTTCTTGTAGGCCACCTTTAGGTACTAGTGTGATTTTAAACTGAGAATATATTTGGAAATAAAGGACTCATGGCTGTTACTCTTCCTCCAGTTCTACAGAGACACAAGGGTGCAGAAGGCATATGGGGATTGGCCATGAGCAGTGCCAAGATGAGCTCTTCACCTGTGGTTTCCTTAAAAAAAAAAAAAACTAAAAAATGCCATGGACATCACACAGCACATGAGAAAGGTTTATACCATGGAAATACAGATTGTTCTGACCCAATCCCATTTTTTGAACACATCTGGAATGGTTTTAAGCATGTGGCTGGTAGCACGCACACTGCCACAGCACACAACGTGGCTTTTCCAAAAGCACCCTCCGCTGTCTTCTGATGCTCAGTTAAGTTTTCCAGACAGAAGAGCGATCCTGCCTGCTCCTCACTCCATCTTATCACCAAATAGCCTTGCTTGCACCTCCCTCTGTAGTGATAAGGGCTCTTTGGAGTTGACCTACCACTGGCATGAGTCACCAAGGGGGATGCTAACTGCTTTGTTCTGATGAGTACTACATAGCAAGTATTAGGAATAGGAAAAAAATAATCTCAAACCAGGCCTAAACCCAGGTGTAAACCTGGCATACATACATAGTTCTTTTCTGCCATACCTTAGGGACTGCAAAACAGGCCCTGTTCCCGCAGCTCTTGCTCACATGGCAGCAGAACTACTTACATGATTTGGCAGCAACTTACACAGCCAAAGAGCTGCAGGATTGGGCTCTTAATTGCTTAAAAATACACTACCCACCAATAGTTACCTAATTTAGCAGAATACATTACCTCTCTGCTTCATAAATCTTAATTAAAGCTGTTAGTTTTCCTATTACATGATCAAGAAACGCCCCATTAAAGTTAAGCAGTTTCTCCAGGTAATTATATACATTATGTGGTGTGAGTGTAAAGATGCATATAGCATTCCATTTCCAATTACTTTGCATACCCTGAAAAGCACTATCTATTAAATAAAAAACTTGCAGAATTTCATTAATGCACGATTTTTTAATCTCCCAAAAGCCAAAGCTGTCCCACAGGAGCATATATACTCAGTGTTGGCTCCTTATAATACAATTTAATGCTCACAAACACAACTAAAGTATTTAAGCATTTACAGAGGTTGTCATAAGTGCTTTTCTTATTTTTGATCAAATTCAAGTCTACACTTAATACAGTTAACTGTAGTTATTTAATTTCAAAACTCAAGAATCCAACCTCAAAAATTTATAACAATATAAATTTAGTTACATTGATATAGGATATGTATGCTACTGGGAAACCATTTTTCAGTAAGAAGTGTAGAATTGTAAGATCTAAAAGGAGTTATTTTTTAAAGTAAGCATTATTTCAAATAAACCTTGTCAGATTTCAAATAATATTTTCCTATTCGTCTGCAAAATGATTTCATAATTTTTAGTGGTATATTTCAAACCAGTGCTAAATGCTACCAAAAACTAAATGTATCTTAATTATGTTTTCTCTTTTGATGAGAATTTCATGTAAACAGAGAACAAATATTAAACTGAGACCTTGCAAATATCTTAAATACATTATTAACCAAAACACTCTATTTCCCAGAAAATGGCTAGAGAAATGAAATTTGGAAAATTATTCTTAGTTCCCCTAAGACACTGAATTCATTGCCTGACCACATTAACAATGAAAAGGTATACACAGGATGCTATATGTTAAAATATAATGGAAGGAGCTTAACATCTGCTTATATAAAGCAAGGAACCAACTCCTGCCCTTAGAAGTAACCTACTCAGGCTTGCAAGAATCTAATATTTTACTTTTAAGCAAAATATTATTCTCTAAAACCTGCAGAGAGTTGATCAGACACATGAAAAAGAAAGAAAAAGAAAAGCACACAGAGCAGCCTCCAATGATGCTGATTATCTTTGATCCAATAGAGTTCCATATCATCCCTCAGAGCTGACAGTACATTATTAATTGAAATACTGGGGCTGAACTATGTCCTCTTCTGTAGTAATCATAATATAATTATATTCCATAGGCAGAAATACTATTTCCACCTCTGCCCCTGAAAAAGTAATCTACAAAACTGTCTTAAAAATGCACTAAACAAAATAGTCCATTACCACTCTATTTATGGTATTGGTACTCAGGATCCATTAATCATGATGAATATTGTGAGGAAACAGATAAAAGAAACTATCAAACATGATTTTTATATAATATACCATGAAAGCATCTTTGATAACTTGACTGCAAACTATCTGGCTGGGTTTCTTTTTATAATCTTTTTTTTTCTTTTTTGAATTTTGAATTTTTGCACAGATGTAGCTATATGAATAGCAGTATTTCCTGGAATCTCGGAAACATCAAACCAAACATATTTTCCAATATTAAAAGATTGCATTCCATTATATCATTACCACTTAGAATAGGCTATAAATTCATTGACTAGAGAGTTTAAGAGCAATGCCTGATCTTTTATATACCATACTTTCTCTAATAGAAAATCAGCCTCTTCTGAAACATTAGCACGTTACCCTTTCTAGTAAAGCATATCAAATCACATTAGTGAAAAAGTTGCCAAGTCAAATGGAAGTTTGGTGCCAATTTTCTTCCCTTTCTCTTTTCACCCCCTTTCTTTCTTTCTCAAGAGACAGAGAGAGAGAGGAGTGAGCAAGAGAGGGGGGATTAAATTTCTTACTAAACTTGTGGCAGTGAACATAAAATATAATAATACTCCTTTAACATTCCTATCATGATTTTGGCCCTGGCACTTAAACCAGCTGAGGACTGAAGGAGTTAATGCTTTAAAACATGCAATAATTCAGAGGGCTAGTTTGCAAGATCTGCAATATGCTATTTTTTTCCTTTACAAGATAAACTCCAGAGTAGACAGATCAACTTTGCAAAAAGAATTTAGGGGGGGAAAAAGGAACTCTATAACCAATCAAACCAAATGCCAGAGCAGAGGGCAAAGGGATATGGAAACTGAGAAGATAGACTTCCAAGTCCTTTCCTGAAAGTGCTTGGATTTTGAGGAGAGTCCAACATTGCCTGACAAAAGTGTCTTTGTGTGGCGACACTGGGGAGAAGGGAGGAGAGCTTGGGAAACCTAATGAAAACAGGCCAAGCCTTGTACATTAGACCCCATGGAGAACTTTGAATCATACGAGCTGCAGACAAGAACCAAGTACGTAATGCTAAATTAAAGACCACCAAATATGGGGAGCATCAGAGCATCACTGGGGCAGATGTGCTTGTGGTGCCGGCCAGCACATGACTTGATGCTTCCCTCTATCCCTCATCCAGTCCCCTGCAGAGAGCCAAGCACCCTGGGACAGCACAGTTTGCCTCCCTGCAGGGACCTGCAGCTCACTACCCATTAAGGAAAATAAAATGTATTTTTTTAAACCTTCTTCTGCAATTTGGTTGAATGTTATCCATTTAACATGCTAGCAAAGAGGGTGTTAAGCTGCAGATCCCATTGCCATGTCCTGGTGTGGGACTGAGATGTCACCTCCTCACCTACTTGGTATCCCAGCCTTCCTGGCTTTCCAGCTTTATTCTTGCTTTGTATTTTGTGACTGGAAGTGCATTTATTCTTGTCTTTGGTAAAAAATAAATAAATCCAGCCTCATGCTACTGTTCATGGGGCTTATTAGCAAGGTGCAGTCTTTACAGCAAGTTGTCTTCCATCCAAAGCATGTGCTTAGTAGCAAGGCAAGAGCAAGCCAGCAAATAGGAAACACCTTGTGCCCAACCATCAGGATGTTTCAGCATCAAGGTATTTGCCATCTTCCTCCCAGCCGCTTGTCCTTCCTTTCCCACTAGTAACATCACAGCACAGCATCTCCATCTTTCAAATTAGGCGGGCCCTGCTTTGCACAGCACTGGTCCCAAACCTTATCACCTGCCCTCCTAGGTTCCCTGCAGCATCCTTTCTGTACTACCCACCTATATGAAAAACATCCCAATTCCATTACTCTTACACTGCCACCCACTCCCTCCAGGGAATAGCTGCATGGCCCTGCATGGATGAGATGGTATAAGATGACATGCCTGAGCTGTGCTCAATTCATTATAACAATGGTTAATAATGTCACAGTGAAAGCAGTCCTAATTTTATGCAAATCAGCAGAAAAATAAGTAATTCATTTGAATGAGAGCAAAGGAAGGTCTTGCATGTGTTTTCCTGTCTGAAAGCCAGTGCACCTTGATTCCTTCCCATCCTCCCAACCTCTGCCCCCATGAACCACCACCAAGGGTGATGAGCCCCCTGCAAAGGAAAGGCAAGCAGGATCAACCATCCTCACCACCCCATGCCACAACAGACAGACAGGAAAACACCTATCTCAAATCCTTTATTCCTATGCAAAGATGAATGAATTTTGCTCAAAAAAATTGGGAAAAATCTGCTTTTAAATAATCCATGCACTCTGTCCAGCGCTCCTTTGCCAAGGAAAGCTCCTGGATAAAAGGGTGAGTTTTGTCCCCAGCAATGCTGCAAGAAAGTCGTTATTTCAAAACTTTGGGGATTTATTATTTTTATTTAATTGCTAAAAAAAATTAAATCTCTCCATTTTAGGAGCAATGCAAAACAAGGAAACCACCTGCCCCAGCAGTGAGGCAGGGTGAGAGCTAGCAGAAAAGAAATCAAAAGATAAGCACTTGCCATGCAGGTGTGGGGATCAAGGGTGCCATTTGTCCCTCCCCATCACTGCCATGAGATTTGAAAACCCTGGTACAACTCCTTGACTGGTGTCAACTGGCACTGCTCCTTAGCGGTCAACAAAGCTAAAGTTACTTGCAAAAGGGCACAGCATTTGTCCCTATTAAATCCAGAAAGTTTGTAGGAAGTAGAGAAGTGGCTGCATTGGGGTAGAGGAGAAAAAGGAGAGATAAAAAACAAACACAAAAGCAATATTTTGATGTAGCTAGAAAAGACCAGCCACTTTTTAGCTCTCAATAACAAATGTGGAAAGAAAAACCTCTATATTTAAAGTAACACTTGGAAAAATGACCACTGTGTTTCCTTAGCAGCAACTGAGCCAACTTCTCTCAATAACCTCCAGTGTAGAACACCACCAACTGCTGTGAGGTCATGCTCATATAAGCAACCTCCACTAGACAAATTCAAGCACCCATACCCAGCAGAAAGCTGGGGCAACCTCCAGTTTCGGTAGGACTGCGCTGAATTTGCACTGGTGTCACAAGGGGAAACATATAGCCAAATAATTCCTTAACGACTCAAGGTAGTTGGTACATGTGTGTGTTATCCTCCACTCTCAACCCCCCACCACTGACTGTGAAAACTCTGTTAAGTCATTAGTATTACATAGACAGCAGGTAACGACAGGTTTAGGTGCTTTGTTTTCTGATATTGTCTATTTCTGACAAAAATTGCCTTTATTTATGCAAGGGCAAGTACACTGGATGCCCCCCGGTATCTATATGTGCAGGCTGGACACACACAGTCAGAAAACACTGTTTTTTCCAAAGTCTGATAAGAATAGACCTTTTTATTACTATTTAAAATTACTATTAAATTACTATTTAATTTTACAGTTCATTTTCTCCAACTTGGCCCAATAGTGCCTCAGAATACACATGCTCATAGCCCAGAATTTCCTCCACAGAATCATAGAATTGTTAGGGTTGGAAAGGACCTTAAGATCACCTAGTTCCAACCCTCCTGCCATAAGCAGGGACACCTCACATTAATTACCATGCCACCCAAGGCTTCGTCTACCCTGGCCTTAAACACTGCTGAACAGCCCCAACTTTCCCAGCCTGTCTTCATACGGGAGGTGCTCCAATCCCCTGATCATCATAGCTCTGCAGATGGCATAAACTCAACAGCAAGGTATGCCAAATTCTGTCCTTATTTAGTGAGAAATCACCTGTGTTTGCAATTTGCTGGTTTTGTCTTGCTCTAAGATGGTACTTCCTTTTGTACAAATGGTGGTCAACCCTATTGCATATTTGTGGTGGTACACTAAGATGGATATCCTCTGATCTATACAGAGAGAACAAATATGTCTATTAAAGGCAAACTAAGTAATTAAGAACCTTAGTCATCCTAATGGCCTTGCAAATTCAGGTTAGCTTATGTGTGGTTTCACTGAGACCTCCAGAGATCTCGGTGAAAGCCTAATGTAATATTTCACTAAGACTGGACCCAGAGAGCCCTCTGCCTCTGTGAGAGCAAGAAAATTCTACCTTTTGTGAGGTCGTTTGTGCTCTACAAGTCCTAATTTTTGAAATTAGAAAAATAAATTCTTATCCAGATAAATAAAATAAAATTAAGATTTCTTTTCTCTCTTTTGGAATATTCCCAAAATTCCAGCAAATTCCAGCAATCTAGCTTGCACAATCTTCTTAAGTCCTGGATTTATGTTTTATTTGGAATATATTCATCCATCCTGGTCACTGCACAAATAGCTATCCTTGTTCTTACATGATCCTGTTGAGGTTCCTGTTTAGCATCCATAGCTGATTAATAGTTAGTGGACCTGATTTGCCTTTATATGCAATCACTTTTATAGTGATTCTAGGTTTACAAAGTAATTTTAAAAAATTAGGTTTAGGACTGCAACTATGTAAAGGCACCTTAGTGTAAATTGGAACTAATAGAGTTCTCCAAATTGGGTTTTCAGACAGAGCCTAATTTTGGCTGCTCTTTATACAGGAAGACATTCCTAACAGAAATATCAGAGGTGGGTTTTGTAAGTATGGTGGATTGCTGTGCCCCACCTCAGTCCCAGTTTAAATCTTCCATTTGTGTGAGAGAGCAGGTAACTGACCTTACAACTCTTTGCTTCCAAACATTTCCACAACTCTCACTGAATATTTATGGCAGCACTATGAATTGGAATGCATGTTCCATGCTTCCCACTGCCCCCTTACAACAATCCTATTTGTAAGAGATTTTGTAAGAAAAAGATATAAGTATAGTCAGAAAACAAATTAACCAAAAGATGGTGCTAAGGTTTCTGTGGAATTGGTTAGCCAAATAGCAGGAAAACCATAAAATTTGCAATGGTGTAAATGTGCTGCAGAGCGACATACATTTAACTAATGAATGAACATTTATATTTACTATATGACATTGTGAATGTAAACAATAATTTTTTACAGATAACATTCAGCTTCTATGAATGGATTATTAGATATTATCAGCTTAGTGGTATATTTCAGAGCTAAACAGGATAAATGAAAATATACTTGTATAGTAAGCTTTAAATTTTGCAATTATATTACAATCTTGTGACTGGCCTCTCTTGCCATTTAAAAAAAGGAAAAGTAATGGAAACAGCACAAGAAAATGTCACAGACATGTAGGTAGGATAGAGACAAGCTCTACTTTTTGCCTAGCTCTATTTGTACATTTACTTTAATTTATATTAGGTTAGATTTAACTTCTAAAATCTTGACATTTTCTAGAATCATCATCAAATTATGGTTGTTAAATGTTGGGAGTTAAATGTAAGTGTGGAAATTTGCGTTAAACATAGGTGCTGAAAGTATGAATGGATAGTGGTAGCAGAGACAGAAAGCAAGTAACAAAACATGGAAGATTTCACAGTTTTGTTAAGAAAGGAAACCACTAGAATTCTTCCCCCCTGCATGTAAGCAGAAACTTGCCAGCTAATTCAGTTATGGAGTCATGTCCTTGTCTCCTTCCCCAGCATATTTATACCATAATTTTTGAATGTGCAAAAATTGTGAGGTGGGTATGCATGTGTTGAATACAGTGCCCAAGGTGAAGGGGGAGGAAGTATTGCAAATCATATTGCTTTACAGCAACAGAGGATTTTCAGTGAGAATGTTTTAACCCAGGAGTATCTCACTTCATCCATGAGTTCAGATGCAGCATAGTTGTTTTAAATCCTACTAAGGTGTGGATTTTCAAAAGACAATTTTTTTTCCCATAATACTGGAGAATGTAATTGTTGGTTGTTGGCAGAGACTTGCAGACTCTCAGAATTACTATGGATTTGAGCTTTTCTGATGTCCTCTAAGAATTCTGCTGTCAAAAACTGGAGAAGAAAGTGTTGGTATAACTTATTCACTCTACCACTTCTTTATCTCCTTTC
Source organism: Agapornis canus (assembly GCA_036873685.1). Taxonomy (NCBI): domain Eukaryota; kingdom Metazoa; phylum Chordata; class Aves; order Psittaciformes; family Psittacidae; genus Agapornis; species Agapornis canus. The sequence goes on from JBAFWW010016950.1 coordinate 21,547, forward strand.
CCTACATTACGAAGTTATTCCTGTCAAACAGTAGATCTTCAGGCTCATAAAGTCTTTTTCCAAGTCTTCATTTTACTTTTTAATCTTACCAGAATGCACTACATTTAAAGCTATTTGAAACGTAATCTTGGGGAAATACTCCTATCATGCACTGCTTTGAAGTTTCTGATTTCTCTGCTCAATTCTTATTTATGATGATCAAGAGCTTGCATAGAGTCTCAGTGCTGATAGAAAAAAACAGGGAAATATCCTATGGAAAAACAAGTCTTCCATATTCTTTTATCCACTTGCATTTCAGGGACAGTCCTCCTTCCTGACTGTGTGGGCAGTACCCTCAATACCCCCCTGACTAGTATATTCAGAAATTGTGCCTGCATCATTTACTTCCCCACTGATTTTCAAGTATAAGGGTGACTTTCCAACTTTGCTCTCAAGGTGGGATCACATCTGCTGCAATCCTCTATAGTGGAAAGTCTGTGGGTAAAAGACATTTTTTTGTTGGCCAAGAGGGAAACAGCAAAGGGTGATAACCCCTAGAATTGTTCACAAGCAAATGGAATTAAAATTTGAACCATTTTTGAAAATTCTAGCAGTATGACTCTTTTTTTTTTTTCCCCCTTGGTTATTATTTTGACTCAAAATTTTAATAAATTGTTACATTGCTGAAAGGGCAGACAGTCAGTCTTGAATTTTCTTAACTTTTAAGGATGAAAAGTGGACTAAGGTATTTTGTGGTAGTGTCTCACCACCTTTCCAGATTCCTGGCCTACACTAAGAGTAGAAATTCTATGTATTTAGCTGTCATGGTTTAAGCCCAGCTGGCAACATGTAGCCGCTTACTCCTTTCTCTTCTTCCTCCCCCACTCCTGGAAGGATGGGGAGGAGAACTGAAAGAATGTAAATCCCATGGGTTGAGATAAGAACAGTCCAGTAGCTAAGGTATAACACAAAACTACTACTATCACCACCAATAATAATGATAAGGGAAATAGCAAAGGGAGAGAATACAATTGCTCATCACCTGCTGACTGATACCCAGCCTGACCCCAGCAACGATCTTGGCCTTTCAGGTAACTCCCACCAGTTTATATACTGGGCATGATGTGCTGTGGCATGGGATACCCCTTTGGCAACTTTGGGTCAGGTGTTCTATCTCTGCTTCTTTCTGGATTCCCATGCCCCTCCTCATTGGCAGAGCATGAGACTGAAATGTCCTTGATAGAAGGAAATGTTACTTAGCAGTAACAAAAAACCTTGGTGTGTTATCGGTGTTGTTAACAAGCTAAAGTTGAAAACACAGCACTGCACCGTCTAATAAGAAGGAGAAAAATGACTGGTACAGCTGAGTCCAGGACATTAGCAAACCAGCTAACCACTAAAGTTGACCTAAAAATCAAATATATATCATGTACCTATATTTTCCTGCAAATTGTGTGTTAAGCCAAGCTGACAAGCTTCCAGAGGTGATAGTTTTACATCTTGCTTTTTATTTTCTTTCTGCAGGTGTGGCCATGATTCTTATTTCTGTTTTACTTCATAAACATGTTAATCTTTAAATGTAACATCTGGTGATAAATTGAACTAAGAATACTTCTACAGTTTCATATCAGGTTTTTGTTGAGCACACAGAATCTGCCTTCAACATCTGTATACCCGTCAGTGTTATTAATGGAAGAAAGAATATGTGTGGAACAAATGTTTGTTTTTCCTCATTATTCCTCCACAGGAACTTTTATCACAAATGGGCAACAGAAAAGATGTTAAGCATCAGAAAAAAAATTTGAGGGGATATCTCAGTCTTTCAGACTTTTATTGCAGGGTCAAACGTCCCCAAGAGATATTTTTATTTGACTGTAAAGGGTAGAAACTTTTCCATCTGACAAATGCTTATAATAGAAGATGAACATAAATTCTTAAACAGTTTGGAAATTGAAAGGATTTATTTTCTTTACATATATGGCAATTTGTTGGGATAAAGAAGCCATAAACCAAAAATATACACTACTGAAATAGTGTATAGTATTTTCTTACTATGGCATTTCCAGTAACTGCAAAATGAAAGCAGAATGGTATATAAAATTCAAATAAAGAAGTGTTATTAGACTTTTCAAATGAAATTATGCCTGAATGGTTCTCCTGCAATTCCATCTGATGACAATCACACACTTCATTGAATTTTTTTTTTTAAAAGTGCAATTGTCCTCATAGGTTGATTTTTTTTTTTTTTATTACTGCAGGTCTATGGCAAGTTTGATATCTTTCAGTTTCTTAAAGATTTTGGAATTTGACCAAGCTCATTGTTAATACTATGTTGTATCTTCATAGTTTCATTATGATTTATGATGGAGGAGTGGATTGCTCTTTTTCCCTGTGTACTGAAGCTCTCCTCACTATATTCTGCTCCTCTGCAGAGTCATTTGGAATAAAAACATGTTCTTGGTCTGCTTTGCACAAATGAAACAGAAAATCCCTGTGGGAAATGAGCAATGTATGACACATAGACATTTGCACAGGCTTACAGGTAGTATTAAGTCCTATCTATTAAATTGTATTTAAGCTGATCTAGAAAATAAAAATGGTGACAGTTCATGTAAAGACACTTCTGTCTTTATGATTCAGAAGTAGCTGTAACTGTAGAGTTGATTTAGATGTGTACCTGTGAGCTCACAGGGAGCATTTTTGTCTCCTTGATATTTTTATGATCTTTTAAGGTCAGGTGCATATGTATGTACTGGGAGAGAGGGGGGTTAAATAGTAACCATAGCTGTTAAAAGGACATTCTGACATTTTTATTAGATCCAAATATATCAATTTCTCCTGAGTATTAATGCATTGTATCTAATGTATTGTTATTCACAGTTCATTGCTGTTTTACTTTCTGATCAATTCTAATAGAGAAAAATCATCTGCTGTCAGTATCAGGCAACCATGAACATGTGTGGTCTTCATGATCAGAATCAACAACTTTTCAGCTTGTTGCAGCGGTGAAAAAGCATCATTTGTATTTCTGACTGTTTTGTTTAAGTTAATCCTTATAAGTAAAACAAGATGGTTTTCCCTGATACAGTACAAGAAGTAGATAATTAGGGAGCAACAAAGTATGCAACAGCAGTGCAAATCCTACAAAATTCTGGGGAAGAACCATCTCTTACAGCAAGACTGTTTTCGGACCAGTAGTGTGAACAGCAGGATGTGTCACCTGCTGCAACGAAGTGTGCTGAAAAGAGGTTGTCTTTTAGCTGCAATCGGTTAAGCAATTAAGGAAAATAAATATTAAAAAGGAATCATGCAGTCCCATCAATGAAAGTGGCCCCAGTTTAATAGAACTGTAGAACAGATATGAAAGTGTTGCTTTTACTGGAAATAATTTCAGATTGTTTTTTGTGCCAAGTTTGACAGCTAAAAAGGAGGTGTGAAAATTGCCATTCAGATGAATGCTCTGCAGTTTTCAAATTTTTTCAAGTTTTCTGCTCTTGCTGGTGGCTGTTTGGCTTCTCCTACTCCTTTCCTGTTGTGCATCTCCATATTCTTAAGTTAATTATATGCAGTGTAGATATTTTAAAGGAATTATAATTCAAATGTTTGTTCTGCTTATGAAACAGAGTAAGCTTGCTCTCCCTGGTTTACTAGTAGTGCTCGCTGAAGAGAAGATACATGAGGTATTAATAGATGATATGATATTTATTTACAAGGTTGAAGACATATTTTCACTTAAAAATTTAAATAAAGCATGTATATCTTGAACTGATGTGCCCTTATTTGCAGAAGGGGGGATGGGACTGTTGTGACCAGCATTTTGGTGGTGATAATAGGGTCAACATGCTGTACCAGACCTGGCATGAGAACACAGAGAAAAAGCCTAGAGGTCCATGAAAACAAGTGTACCATTAAGGCAGGCCAGCAAAGTTGTATGTATGTCATGCCAGGAGATTTAGTAGGTAAATATGCAGGATGCTATCACAGATCCAGTGGAAGACTTCATATCTGGGTAGTTAAAATGGTTAATCCAGGATAAAGTTTGAAAAAAAAAATACTTTTTAATGTGTGAATTTATTTTCTTGGGTCTTCTATGCAAAAAGTGACTTTCTTGGGAAAACAAGAAGGGAAGTTGTGACACTTCTATTGCTCTGTGTGTGTCTTAGGAGGATCATACAGACCTTTTCATGCATTATGTAGTTTACTTTCTACTGGTATGTGAAAGTTCCGAGTAAAGCTTTAAAAAGCATCTGTATAGTTTGTGCTTGACTGAATATATTCAATTTAAGCTTGTATTCAGATGTATATTCTATATGATCAAATTGAATGTAGATGATGTCTTCTTTGCCTCAGTCCTCACTGGAAAATGCTCTGACCACACCATACAAGTCTTAGAAGGCAGACGCAGGGACTGTGAGAATGAAGACCTTATGCCCACTGTAGGAGAGGATCTGTTTCAAGACCATCTTAAGAGCCTGAACGTCCACAAGTCCATAGGAAATGATGAAATCCGTTCATGAGACCTGATGAAATCCTTCCATGGGTCCTGAAGGAGCTGGCGAATGAAGTTGCTAA
>JBAFWW010016953.1:0-31914 GCA_036873685.1 Agapornis canus
TGCTGAGGGTGCACTCAATCCCACTGTCCATGTCAGCAACAAAGATGTTGAACAACATCTAATGACAAGGGGGGTTCAAGGCCTGGAAACAGTGTCATAAAAAACTTAAAAAATGCTTGTTTGCTACTTCTGTCAGGTACGCATAACTGCATGTTGTCTCTCCAAGGCTGAGTAATATATTCAGTTGGTATTAAAATTACAATAAATTATTTTCTACATATGTTGAAGTACTCATAAATGAAAAGAATGTTCTGTTTCCCATTGCAGTCAGATCAGATTCTTGGTAACATGATTGAAATGTGGGTTGATCGGATGGATAACATCACTCAGCCAGAAAGAAGGAAACTTTCTGCTTTGGCACTGCTTTCACTTCTGCCATCGTTGAATACGTAAGTAAATGTACATTGCCTTAAATAAGTATGGTTAAAAGGTCCTTAATATGTTTTTTGAGGTATTTCACAGTTCTCCATATAAATGTTACAGTATTTTTAATGCCTTTTTCTGTTTGTTTGTTTGTTTTGTTTTATTGTTGTTGTTGGGGTTTTTTTTGTTCGTTTTTTTTTTTCACCAGGAGGAACATTAAAAGGGTGGAATTTTCATGCTGCATTATACTAACTTCTTACATGCCTTCATAGCAAATAGTAACCTTGCTTATACTTCATAGAAAATGTCATTTTCTACGGCAAAGTGAGGAAACAACACTGTATATTATATTGTCCGGTCTCATATTGAATTACCTGCTTCTGTCATTTGTGATAAAGGAGTTGCTTTAGTTGGCTTGTTACTATTTTGCTGTCCTTTCCAGAGCACAGTGTTTGTTCAGTTTTCTTTCCTGTTGTGGATATATCTGAACTTTCATCCCAGTTTTCCTGTTTATGATGTTGAATGGAAGAATTGCTGTGCAAGACTATGAAACACTTTTTACTCTGTAGATACTGATAGCAAGCAGCTTTCACTGCTGTCTTTTTCTTAGCTGCCATCATTGCTGAATATACATGCAGAATGAAAGTTTTTAATGAAAATGCTGAAGTGTGTGACACTGACTTCTACACTGTCACTACTAGAATACATCTGTAACACATGGTTCAGACAATATTTACCTCCAGATTATTTTTGCCTGTTTGAAAGTCAGGAAGGCAAGATTTCATGAGTACACATTTAGCCTGCCGGATTTCCTGAAAAGTCTTAAGTATTGTCTATTGGGATTTTACATGTTGCTCACAAATCCTAAATCTAGGTTAATATATGTAAAATTGTAGAATGTGTAGGTCACTACCTAAAAATTCAGCGAACTCTTACATGTAAAACTTCGAGGCTTCATTGCTTTTAATGTGTACAGAAACTTCATTTTTGCCCCAGATCAGCAGGGTAAACATCTAGACAAAGGTGAATCAAGCAGCTGCTTTATGAGAAAGCTTTTGCTTTTTTTCCCCCCCCCTCTAGTAAATGTGACAGTATTGTATCTAAGCCCATGTATACTATCTAGTATATATCTGAAACTTAAAGACACTGAACTACCTGTCTGTCTTCCTTTTAAGGAGAGGAAGATAAAAAGAAAAAAACCCTTTCTTTAGGTAACTGTTATTTTGAACTACTTTCAGCTGCTCCAGATTTCCTGCTGAAAGAGCCAATTATTTCTGGCAGTACATAATATAATAAAACCTTCTGCACATGACAGCTTATTTTTCGGATACTCAAATGATTTAAGAAAGCCACTTCTCAAATAAAAAGCCTCTCTTTAGTGGACATATTTATGTCAAAGCTATGAAAATTTTACTGTACAACTGATAGACTGCCAGAACCAAACATATCTTCAGACAGAATGTGCGAAATTGGTTCTGTCAAGTGATTGTTCCTTCTGCTACTGAAGAATGTGAGTGACTCTGGTTTTGCCATTTCATGGGCATTATATTACGTAGGCTTGCTGCACCTCACATCTGAAACTTGGGTTAAAACCAAAACTTTTCAAAAGTATGCTTCTTGTGCAAGTCCATTTGCAAAGTTTAAGCAAAAAGTGTTTTCAAAATAATATAGTATTTGATTTGTATAAACAACATTTTCAAGAAAAGCTGAATTTTTCCTGTTGGAGTACATCGCTAACCAGGTTCCTGATTAGATATTATTTTGGATATCCAAAGCTAGTTCAGGATTTCCTAGCTGCAGAGAAAGAACAGAATTTTGTTTCCCAAGCATGGCTGTGAGATGAACTCATCTGGGAGGTACCAGGAGCAAGCTCAGATTTTAAAAGTTCTGCAATAGGGAAAACAGGCATCTGTGCTGTGTCTAGCACTCCCAAGGATTTTCCTTTTTTTGCCAGTTACTTCCTCTAGTTTTTAGCTGGAGCTGTCCCAGGAGCATCAGGTTGTTTCAGAGAGGAAAGAGAAGGCATAGACAAAAGTAATGGGGGAAAAATGAAGATAACAGGTATTCTTATTCTTGTCTTAGATTTGCTTTATGGATAAAATCTTGGAAAATGTTAAGGATTGACCCTTTTATATTTGTTTTCTAAACCCTACAGTATTACTTCATTACTTTTAGGTGCTTTTTTAGTTAGTGGTTGTATTTGTGGACTTGGGACTTTGCATTTTAGGAGAAGGTGAGGTTTTCATCATTATTCCTTTAAAACCCATGTGGCACAGTAATTTCCTATTTTAAAAATAGCTTCTTTGACAGCAGATAAGATTGGAATTGCTGCAGAGCATCTGTAGTTCACAGTGATTTTAGGGCCAATTAGTTGTGCTAAGCATGTTATAAGCAACAGTTTATTAGCCAAACTATAGCTTTCTAGTCTAGCAGTATCGTCTAGAGATATGTGCAATGTCTTTAGTACCAGCAGGACCACTGCACTTTATCATGTATGTCCTTAAATCCAGCATCCTGTTTATCTTCCTACATAGAGCTGCACATTGTGTTAGTGTTTAGAAGTTCATATTAAAAAAAGAACAATAACTGCTTCTTTCCTGATTGGTGTGTTGCAGCACTTTTTCACTTAGCAGCAATTTCCTGGTATTGCTTGGGGATTTTACATAAGCTAAGTGCTACCTAATTATCTGCTGTCTCAGTCTGGCTGCTCAATTATTAGCATTTTTTTATGTCTGACTGATGTGTGCATCCTTACTTTCCACATTTTGTACTCTTCCTGCCTGTTTGTCACTTATATTCATGTGCATTTTCATTCATCTGTTAAAAGCTCTTGGGGTACTGCATAGAGACCTTCATCTTTACACTGATGTGTAGAAGAGTACGATCCAGTAATAAGATGTAGGTTGTAAGGATATGCTTACAGAAAGAGATATGTCTCCATCTCAGCATACAGGATAAATACACGTAGACACAACATAACTAGAACACAGGGTTTTTTTGCAAAACATGAGAAGGCTTGAAGTTGAGTGGAAGAGAATCATATGTGGCTGGAAAGTGAGACATGAGAGGTGACAGCAACCTGGATGAACACATTCACGAATATTATAATTTCTTGCTCTTCTTCAGTCATATTCCACTTTGTCTGCGATCTTAATGGCGTCTTTGTGATGCCATTAAGTAACATTTACTTAATTTATTTGTTTTCTACATTGTTTTCTAATTGTTACTACAGTAACATTTAGCTTAACTTTGTCCTGTACCTATCTGTAAGCAGGGGTAGCAGTTGACACCAAGTTGAAAGCTAATCACTCCCCTTTTGTTAGTAAGTGTTATTAGTGCAATACCTATCATTCTTGAATGGTAGGTTGCCAAGTTTGCCTTTACTCTAAGTCAGTGCTTTCCAAAAGAGTCCACTAATTTTGGTGCTTGCAAATATGTTTATACTTGGTGGAGTTCCTAGTGCAGAGTGGTGGTACTGCTTGCTCTAAAGTAGAGGAGACTACTGACCCTGAAATACAATAGCTGATCTTGTCTTTTTGGTTTTAATTTTTGGTTACTCAAGTAGTATTTCCAGATGACAATGTTATGTTTTCCCCTTTAAGTCAAATGTGTTTGTCTGGAAAATTTACTGTGAGGGAAATGTTAAAAGCTAAGAGATTCTCCAGGTTGTTCTGCTCATTTCTAATCATGATATAAATGAATGTCTGCTTTTTCTCATTATGTATCAAATCTGGTATGTCAGTCAATGAGTCCTGCCAATTAGATAATTGGCATTCTGTGAATTTAAGTACTTACAGTATGCGATTATAAATCATCATTAGGTTATTACAGAAGTTTTTCCTCTGTCATTTGTTAAAGTTAGTTTGTTAGAAGTTTAATTTTCCTCTCATGAAGCTGTCTATATGTAATGTTAGGAAATGGCAAGAAAGTACCTAATAAAATACCAGCTTGTTTTTCAGGGTAGTTACATTCTCATTTATAAAGTCAGAATTTCTTATGTAATTAACTTCTACAGTGTCCTTCTTTTACAGAGATGATATTTTAAAGCCACTTTTTTTTTTAATCTTTTTTTTTTTATTATTCCTCTAGTCAAAGATGTGCTCACACACACATCTAATGAACTACTAGTATTAAAAGTTGCTCTTTAAATTATGATCTTGCACTTGTCGTCCGTGTTTGGCCTTGGATTTGTTTAGTTTTCCTGCCAGATAACAGTGCACTTTTAATGACAAGAGTGAAAAATCTAGCTTTTGTCTGTGTGTGAGTATCAGTCTGCATCATTTAGAGTGTTACGTATAGGATCACAGCTTCCTTATTGTATATCACATCATAGCATTGATGAGAGGATGCGCTCTAAGCTTTCCTTCACAATCACCTGATTGTTAGTATGGTCTGGTCAGAAACAAATTATCATTCCCCCTAAGACCTATAAAGCTTGTTTAGAAGAGAATATGTACCAAGTGATTCCAAGGGTTTATGTCACTAAATGGAGCTGAACTGCTGCAGAAAACTGACTGTAGTCATAAGTAATTAATTGCTGCTGCTGCTATCTTATGGTTTTTTTTGTGGGCTGTATAAAGAATTTCAGAAGTCTTTCCTAAAAGTCTTCTAAATACAGTCTACCCTCAAACTGAACATTTTAAGGGTATAGAAAACAGCAAAAGGTGATAATGGACTAAATAGTTTTCTTCAAATGTTTTTATCATTTTCCTTCATAATATGCAGTTTACAGGTTTGCAAATTAGTTATTGAATAAGCAGTGACTAAAGTGTAGCATATTCTTAAAAATGTATAAAAATAACAAGATGGTAACAAATTTCAACCCAAAAAAGCCAAACCCCAAACCAAACGGAAAAAAACTCCACAAAACCAAACAAAAAAAAAAAAAACCAAGAAAAAACAGAACAATAATCCAAAACTAGTACAGATTTGTAGCTGGTTTTCCACATGAGTTTGTTCTGAGGTGTTTTGGTACACCTTATCTCTCTGCCCTATACTCTGTCAAATTTAAGACTGCCTGAAAAAGCTGAGTTTTTTGGTGACTTTTCTTAGCAGTGCCAGACTGTTACTGTAGAACGGTTCAGGTAGGAAGTGACCTAAAAGTTCATCTAGGTCTAACCCCAGGGACAACTCCTACTAGACCAGGTTGCTCGAAGGTCCATCCAACCTGACTTCGAACACTGCCAGGATGAGGAATCCTGAACTTCCTTGGACAGCCTATTCCAGTGTCTCACCACCCTCATAGTGAAGATTTTCTTCCACATATCTCATCTAAATATCCCCTCTGTCATTTTAAAGCCATTCCCCCAGGTCCTGTCCTACATGCCCTTGTGAAAAGTCTCTCTTCAGTTTTCTTTTTAGGCCCTTTAGGTACTGGAAGCTGCTCTAAGGTCTCCTCTGAGCCTTTTCGCCAGTCTGAACAACCCGACCTCTCTCAGCCTGTTATCATAGCAGAGGAGCTCCAGTCCTCAGAGAATCTTTGTGGCCTCCTCTCTACTTGCTCCAGCAGGTCCATGTCCCTCTTGTGTTGGGAGCCTCAGAGCTAAACACAGTACTGCAGGTTGGGTCTCATAAGAGCAGGGTAGAAGGGAAGAATCATCACCCTCAACTTGTTGATCACGCTCCTTTTGATGCAGCCCAGGACATGGTTTGTTTCTTCACTGCAGGCACATACCACTAGGTCATTTGAGCTTCTTCTCAGTCAACACCCCCGGGTCCTTCTCCTCAGGGCTGTTCTCAATCCACTCTTAGCCTATACTTGTGCCTGGGATTGCCCCAACCTAGGTGTAGGAACTTGCACTTTATATTGTTGAACTTCATGGCGTTCCCGAAGGCTCACCTATAGAGCCTGTCAAGGTCCCTCTTGATGGTATCCCTTCCCGCCAGCATTATCAACCAAACAGCACAGCTTGGTGTCATCAGCAAACTTGCTGAGGGAGCACTTAACCCCACTGGATATGTCCATGTCTGGTTGTGGTAGATACCAAAGTAGTTAACACGAGACTGCATGTCACTGCAAGAACTTCTGCAAAAAATAATGTTTCCTATTCAGGCAGTTTAATGAGAAATCAAGCATTTATAAACAAAACATGAGGGTTTGGTATTAATGCAATGCCCAGTGTAAACAAGGTATTTTTAAGGAAGAAATATTTTGTGTTTTATTTTGTGTTCTGGGTATTCTCTGTAATAATTTTCAGGAAATGCCCTAATTGTGCAGGTGCATGCTCATCCTGTCTCCTAAACTAGCAGGTGCTGTACTGCTGAAAACTGTACAACAGGATTTAATTCTGAATTAATTCCTAGAAGGTGAAGTAGTTATTTTGGTTGAAAGTTGTGAAAAATACTTGGCTTTGAGTTCTTTAAGCCTTTTGCTTTGAATTGCATTCATATTGAGTAAATATCTTACTGATTTTCTGTTTTGAGCAGCATTTACTAATATTGCAGTGAATAATAAACACTAAAGCTAGAAATACAGTTATTCTCAGCATATCACATCTGTGGATATCATTGATGGCCAACCTTTCTTAAGTTATTATTCTGTTACTGCTCACTCCATAAAAGACTTCATTTTTCTTGTGGGTTTGAATGACAAATGCATTTCATTGGTACCATAATTATTTATTACTATGTGAGAATTAAAAAATTTCTTAAATTGAGCTCTTAGTTTCATAAAAGCTTCATGACACATTATTTTTAGTAAAGTCTAAAGCTAAATAAGATTTATAGAAGGGAAACTTGTCCTCAATGGGAAGAATCAGTCTCTGGTGTTCAGTTCTTACTGTTTCTCAGCATGTTACAAATCCTGCTTGATAACTTAAAAATAATAAACCCCAAGGTTAAGGAGAAAAATAGTTGGAGACAACTTCATAATTTTGAAATAGATTTTGTGTTTTATGTTTACATTTACAAATGTTTAGTACTGTGGGTTTATGAAACGGGAATGTGTTTTCTGGGTTATTAATTTGGTGTTACAATTTCTGTATGTGTCTCCTGTTTGTCACTGTCGCTATTGTGAGGTTAGATTAGCAGTCTGTGAACAGAAAAGTTTTCAGTAACTGAAGTAGCAGTTTAAGGAGGCAGGAATATTAAATGCTAGAAGAAATCTGCAATGTTTGAGGTAATCAGAACTTTTGAGATAATCTGGATACTAATTAGAAAAACAAAAAAGGAATTTGAGGTCTGATAATAAGGTGTCCGCATTAGGTCTTACTGGATATAGGTAGATGAAATAAGGTTAAATGTTGATGTGTAGTAGCTGAATTACTTTGACTTGCAGTAATATCTGGAAAATGATGTGGGCAGAATATGCTAGTTTTGAAAACAAAACAGGAAAGTTGTATCATAGGCCACCTGTGGAAAATAAAAGCAGAAGGAAGAAAGTCCTGCAAGAGCAGGTGTTTACTAAACACAGTGGGAGGGTAGCAGGTATTTTCACTCTTACAAGCTCAAACAAATAATTACACAGCTAATTTTTTTTTTCTCTTTTGTGAGCTTTAGCTTAATTTTACAGTGATCATAAGAATAGATGTGCATGTGTGCATTCTATGATTCTATGAAGTGCTCTTCAAAAACTGACTTTAATGCACTTTAAAGATGGGTAATTTTAGAACCTGTTTTCAAATTTATTGCTTTTTTGCTGCTATACATAAATTGGAGTTGGATGGCTACTTTATGCTAACTAATATTCATAACCTGAATCACATGGATCAGTGAGAAAATAGAGGTGATTTGGAAAGGCTGTGCTGGATTCAGTGCTTGTATGTACTTTCAATTACTTTGACTCGTTATTTTATGCGCAATTTGACAAATTGCTGTTGCTCAGGCTTCATGCTTGTATTGACAAGGAGTGATTGTTCAACAAGGTTTTAATATGTTAAAAAGCAATGACATTAGTATTTATTAATGTTAGCATATTAAGGTAAAATTCATTTCAGGATTCAAAAATTACTTTCCCTTTTTCATTGTGAAGCTGTATGCAGATGTAAACGTGGTATTGCTATCACTAGAGAGCAAAATTTGCAATAAATAGAATATACCTTCATTAGAGCTGCTTAATCTCATTTGAAAAAAAAGTTTGAGGTTTTCTGTTTGTTTTCCTTACAATTTTCAACTAGTAATAATTTCTATTATTTAAGTCCAAGCCAGTTTGAGAAATGTTGATCCAAATTGTATGTGTATCCTAGTCTTTTATAGTTTTCCCCTAAATGGTGTATGTGGCTTATGTTTTGTCTCTCCTTAACAGATACGCCTTTCACACGCTTTAACAATGTATTCTATTAGTGAAGCAATACCTGGAAACTGCAGTCTGATTGCATCTGCAGGCCTCCAGATGCCATATTTACAAAATGTGAGACAGGATTTCTCCAGGTCCCTTAGTGCAAACTGAAAGGAACCATTACCTGTTAGTCTGGAGCCATTATCTGGATTAAGACTCTTCTCATTTTGCACTGATCTGAGAATCAGAAAGATCAGCACTGTGCTCAGAACATCAATGGCAGCTAGGGTCTGAGCAAAATTCTTATAAGGTACCTTTAGTACAAGATGACAGAGACATTCAGCCACTTACTGGACACCAGCTTTCAATGATATGACAATTACTGTGCTGCTTGGTCTAGATTTTCATTCTACCTAATATCCCAGAAAGCTTCAGCAATTTCCTTTAGTCTTTCTGAATATGTTAATTCTGGCATTTTGCAAAAAGGGAGACTTAATAACATAATTCTTTTAAAAACTTTCTTTATATTGGGATGTGATTATTTTAGCCCTAAAGGATTGTTTCATACAGCACATCTTGGAAGAAATAATTCTAAGTTATTTCTTACCCGCATAAGTATCAGCATATATAGGCTATACGTAGTGAAGCTTAGGTAGGAGATAATATCCTGTTTGAAGTAATCTTTCATTTTTTGTCAATCCCTGTTTTTCCCCTCACCTCACTCTATTTTATCTGGATAATCATTTTTAAATTATTATCGCCCCCATATTCATGATAGTTCTCTCATCATCCTGAGAACTGTGTTTTCCCTTTAAATAAATGACATGCTGTTTTATTTTACTTTCCTTTATATCATAGAATCATATAATAGTTAGTGTTGGAAAGGACCAATGATGATTTAAATACCATGAAAAAAATAAAATGTGAAAAATAAATCTAAACAAAAATCAGTTTCCCTATTGGTTTAATGCTCTTTTCTTAAAAAAAAAAAAAAAAAAAAGCTTATGTCTAAAGTGGCCCATGGATGAATTATATTGGTCTTGCTGATTTACTGAGTTCACACTAGATACTGTAAGAGGTATTGAATCTAATAGAATTGAAGGGCATTAGGTTTTATTTTTAAAAAAATATTCCCTCCCAACTCTAGATAATTTTTGTGAGCTCAAGTTGAAAAATTGAAGAAGTATTTCTCTTGATAGTGAATGTTTTATGGATTTCAGACGTAAAAGGCTAGCTATACATGGTGTCATGTTTAAATCCCAGCCAGTAACTAAGCTCCACAGAACCATTTGCTCACTCCTCCTTGGTAGGATGGGGAAGAAAATCGGAAGGGTAAAAGGGAGAAAACTCGTGGGTTGAGATAAAGATAGCTTACTAGTTAAGGCAAAAGCCATGTGCACAAGCAAAGCAAAATAAGGAATTCTTTCACCGCTTCCCATGGGCAGGCAGGTGTTCAGCCATCCCCAGGAAAACAGGGCTCCATAATGTGTGATGGTTACTTGCAAAGGCAAACTGCTTTCCGAACATCCCACCTTCCTTCTTTCCCCACAGCTTTATATCCTGAGCACGATGCCATATCATGTGGAATATTCCTGAGGTCATGAGGTCAGTTGGTGTCGGCTGTCCTGGCTGTGTCCCTCCTGATTTCTTGTGTACCCCTAGCCCACTTGCTGGTGTGGTGGGGTGGGAAGCAGAACATTCCTGAACTGAATGAAAACATCCCTGAATTATCCACACAGTTTCCAGCACAAATACAAACTGCATCCCCATACCAGCTACTACTGAAAAAAATTAGCTATGTCAGCCAAAACCCAGCACATATGGAAAGAAACATTTTTGAAAACTTCAGAAATGTTTCTTCTGGCACAGCGTGGAAGAAAATATCTTCAAAGGCATGGCCTTGTTTATTCTGCTTCCTTTGTTCATGTGCTTCATCCATTTCAGCTTGGATTCTTGAAGCCAAAGATATTTGGGTGGTATTTTGTCTCTTACGTGAACTTGTGCTTCCTGTGTGGCCAAAGTGGCTTGACTCTTCTGTTGTTTTGCCCCTTTCTTGGCTGTGGCTGCTGATGGGCTTTGCCATATTTGTTTTGTCAAGCAGGTCTTGTTACAGTGTACATTGTGGGTTTATAATTACATTGCTATTTGAAGGCTTAATCTCTAATTAGCACCTCATTTTGTTGTTTCCCCTATCCCCCTTTGATGTGACTGGACATTACAGGTATTTCATCCCCATGATGGATAAGGTAAAGATATCATTTCTGGTACTTAAGTGAGGGGGGGCTTATAGCACAGATATTTGCACTGAATATTTATCAGCACAGGAACACTGCAGGAAACAAAAGCTGTGGTCTGAAGGTATGGCAGTCAGAATACCCACAGTCCTCAGTGGATAAATTGGTTTTAAAAGTGGCCAGAGGTGAGACTTTACACAGTGCTGGGATCGGGTCTGAAATACAACACATGCTGAGCAGTTTAGTACCACATCAGGCAGTTCTCATCTCTTAAAGACTTCCTGGTCTTCCCTGGGATGGCTGGCAGGATGTACCTTGCCAGAGTGCAGAAAGCACTGGGGCTCTGCCTTCCAGACCTTTGTTTTCTCCCTCTCCATGGTCTCACTCATTCGCTGGAGTGAGTGTCTGCATTCTGGAACAGCTTGACTGCAGGCAGAGAGAGAACAGTGTAGGCATTGCTATTGCTTTAGTAAAACATTTCAGATTCTGGCTGAAAGGTAAAGAATTTGCAGATAATGCAGTAGTGCTGTTAAAAATGGGCATGGTATATTCTAAAAGTTACACCTGACTTCATCTAAAAATCTTATAAAGCATCCTAGTTAAAAACAGTAGTTAAAAAAAAAAAAAAGAAAAAAAAAAAAAAAAGCCAAACAAACAAAACAAAAAACACAAACCAACAACAGTTACAAACTAAGATAGTTCTTGGTTTTCTAGAAACAAATCATTGAGATTTCCTTTCCAACAATACTTCTGAAGCACAGATAAAATGGCTTCCTGTCCCAGGGTTTCCTGTATCCATGGCAACCTGACTTTAACCACTTCTTTCTTAGTTTCCTGAATGAACAGTTGCAAATCCTGGGGCAAAATGTGAGAGAGCTCTTAGTACGCAGCAGTACTGCGTTTACAAAGGTTTCACAGATGAGTATAGTCGATCAGCTGTAACTGAGTCCAGTGAACTGCAAAACATCAAAATAACAGAAATAATGAACTTCAGCTGTGTGGTAAGGAATATTTATTTATTTATTTTGAATGTAGCTCATCTTACAGAAGTAAAATTCAAGTCATGAAACGCTGCCAGCAAAAGGAAACTTTTTTCCAGTTGGCATTTCTACTTGAATGCTATTGAAACATTGCCTAGCCAGTCCTAAATATAAAAAATAGTTAATAAACAGTATTTTGAATTTACTAGAAGCTGGTTTTGTGGCAGCTTAGCTGGTTTTATGCTGCAACCATGAAATATTTTCTGGCTAGGCTGGCAGTACATTTGTTTCAGTGTTAGTTTGTGTTGAAATTTGTTTCATTGTAGTTCAGACTTACATTTGGTAAATTTTAATTTTTAAATTGCTTATTTAGCATCAAAGGAGAATATATAAAATACCAATCTTGAAAGCCATGCTTGTATTTTAAAGACTGTATATGTAAAATCTTTAAAGTTTTGAATTAATAATATTTTATAAACTTCTTTTTATCTCTACTAGCCAAGTCAGAGATGAGTAAGAAGGCCAAAGACAGGGATATGTGTGATCTGCAAAGTTCTCCACCCTGCCTGGGAGCATTCCTGTATATCCTTAATTGTTTTCTTTTGTTGCTGCTCCAGAAGGAGGCTCTTGGCTGTCCAGCTGCTTGCCAGCTCTGCACAGGGAGACAAGTTAGCTGTCATAATGCAGGGCTTCTGAGCATCCCGCAGAACTTTCCAAAAACGACAATTCTCATGTACCTCAGTGGGAATAATATATCGCATGTCACTCCAAATGAACTGAGAGGCCTTCAGAAGCTTGCTGCACTGTACATGGATAACTCCAGTATTTTGTATGTACACCCAAAAGCTTTTGTGGAACTCCCCAAACTGTACTACTTGCATTTAAATAACAATAATATTAAACGCCTCGATCCAGGAATCTTTGAAGGTCTTTCCAGTCTTCACTGTTTATACCTTCAGAATAATCAAATAGCTTTTGTGCCCAGAGGATTATTTGGTGATCTCCTTTCTGTTAGATATTTAACACTTCAAAGAAATCGCCTCAGTGTCCTTGGAAGTGGAACTTTCTTGGGAATGATAAGTCTCCAAACACTTAACCTAGCCAATAATAAGATTTCACGGATATCAGCTTCAGCTTTTCATCATCTTGAAAACCTTTCATATTTGTTTCTTGAAGGTAACAACTTAACACTTGTGCCATCAAATGCAATTGGAAGGCTCAAAAATCTTGAAAGACTTTCTTTGTCTCACAATCCTATTGGATCAATACATGCTTTTGCATTTAAAGGACTTAACAAGCTTAGATATCTGTCTTTAAAGAACATCAAGCTAAAACATATTGCTGTAAATGTTTTTTTTGGATTAAACAACCTTAGCCAGTTAATCTTAAGTTATAATGATTTAGAAAATATAAATTCTAGCACTTTTACTTTATTGGACAACTTAATGTATCTGCATCTAGACAGAAATAGAATAACCCATATTGCTGATGGTACCTTTGAAAAAATGGGACAATCACTTAAAATACTCCGTTTAGCATTTAATAATATTACAGAGTTACAACCTCAAGTGCTCAAGCCCCTAGTATCTTTAACTCATCTACAAATAAATTACAATCCTTGGAACTGCAGCTGCAAAATGCTTGGATTACTTAACTGGCTAGCATCCTCTCCTATTTCTGTAAAAATTCATTGCCAGAATCCCCAGAGTATGCGTGGTAGACCTTTGCATTACCTCAAGTGGACTCAGTTTGCAAACTGTAGTAGCCCTACTGCCAGCCCAGAAGTAGCCTGGACTCTAGGATCTGCAGGTGTCCACCGCAGCACTACCACTTCGCTGGTGGCATGGCATAAGGGAAACAGACACAATACATTTGAACAGTTTGTCAATGCGGAAACTAAATATGTTGCTTTCTGGGAAGGAACAACAGCTGCCTCTGCTAACCCATTGCCCTATGAAAAAAATGCTGCTGAAATTCCATCACAGGCAACCACAGTATTATCAACATTGCCAGTGCAAATACCAACACAGATGATACCTGTTAACAGAACAATAGAAGATGGCTCATTTCCAACAGATGCTGCTCCTGTATCATTAAAAACATCCCTATTTTGTACACAACAGGTTGAAAAGCTGAATCAGGCTTTTGACATTTTACTAGCCTTTTTCATTCTGGCTTGTGCTGTGATACTGTTTTTAACCTGTAAAATTATTCAGTTTAGGCAGAAACTAAAGGTGCTAGAAAACTCTGGAGAAAAGAGAATAGAATATTATGGGGTTTATCAGCCTGGCAGATACAACATAACTGATCCAGTGCAGTCTCTAACTCGGAATTCAGTGGGGCATTCAGAACTAGACCAAATTAGGCTGCTCAAGCGAACACCATCTGAAAGTCAGGCGCAGGTCATATTGTTTGAACACTCATCATTGTAATTTATCTCATTTGATCTGATGTTAACTTTATTATGATCTAAAATGTCAGTAAGTCAAGAACTCAATTTATAAAGTATAAATAGTTTCACTGATTAAAATCAATGGGTTGATAGAACTGTAGAAAATGGTATAATTTGGGTTGTTCTGCATTCCTGAATATTTAGAATTTTCTTTTTTATTAGATGTTATTTAAATCTGACTCACATAGGTAGATTATCCTCTGTCCCTGTCGTAGCAATCTTTCACCTATAACTCAAGTATATGTGCAGTATAAAGTGCACATATATTTACTTTTATTTTGTAGTACTTAATGGTATAAGTTTCTGTAGAAGTTCCATAGGTAACTGGGAGCTTGAAGCAAGCAAAACGTCAGTTTTTAACAAGATTATGAACCCAGGAATCTGGGGAAATAAGGAAAAAAGTAATTCTTAATTTATTTATTGCAATGCAGTTTCTACTCTGCCTTAATTAATCATCACAGTGGAAAAATGAAAAGTATATTTACATGAGCATGCTCAGACTCTTGAGGAAAAGAAAAACTTAAAATTACACAAGTCTTATTCATATATGTGACATACTTTAAAATACAAAGTTGTGTATTTGGTCTGTATAATGAACATCTTAAAGTAAATTTTTTGTTAGTATGTATCTGTATCATTTCATAATGCCTGAAACTGGAGTTAATAGGGAAGCTAAGTTTCTGTTGGATTGAAAAATTGACCAAGTTTATTATGTTTAATATAATAGAGCTGTTTAATTGTTGTCAATCCAAAATATTTTGTAATCTATATAATAATAGTTTGAGGGCTAGTTTTGGCTAGGTAAGAGGTATAAACTGAAGAAATATACCATACTGTAAATACATAATTCTAGATTAATTGCTGAAGTTATTTACATATTTGTGGTGTATATTTTGAAGTGTCAGGTCAACGTATGTTTTCTTAGTGAAGACCTAATTTTAGACTTCATCTTTGAAAGATGGATACTGTTTTCCTGTATAGTTTGCGTTTGGTTTAACTTCTAATTCCTATTTCAAATATTGGTGTTCTGTTTGCATTATTGTCAGTTTATACCTACATCTTTATTTTCAACCTGAATTTCTGTGATTATTTTGTTGTTGCTGTTACTCCAGTAGTTCAAACTTTATTCAGAAAGAAGTAATAAACAGTGTATTCATTCCAGATAGTCCAATAATGTAAAATTTTCAGCTAGGTGGCTGGGACTTACTTTTGTAGATACTATTTGCTTTCTACAGGCTTGTGCCTGAGGGTCTGCAACCATTTTGGTTTGTAAGTGATGCAATTTATTTGGCTCAAGTTAAAATGGAGAACAATGTTTTGATAGTCTGTCATCCATTGTGTCAATTTAAGTGGTGTAGAAGTATCTTGCTGTTCCAGGATCCAGCCAGGAGACCAGGGCATTCTCAAGGTCAATTAGAACTGACCTCAGGATTCTTTTTCCCATGTGCTTCCTGCTAGTGTAACTAGCAGGAATAACTTTTTGTGGCTGTGTCATTATCTTCTACCAGTAGGTATGTAGACCTTGGCTGCACTGTGTGGGTTTGGATGTGCAAGTGTATCTCTCTTCCTTGTTACATGTCTCTTGAATGTAATGAAATACGAATCTACTATATTGTAATACTATATTTTACTGTATGATAGTTCAAATACTTTTATGGATCACTTAATTTAGCTACTTGGGCAAAAGCTTCAACAATTCTGTATTGCTTGCGTAGAAACTTTTTAAAAATAATCTTCTACCTGTAGATTAGATGTTAAATGTATTGAGTAAATGTATTTAAGGAGGGAAAGCATTTACTCTAATTCATGCTTAATTTGTTTTTAGGTGACTAATCCATTATTAAGACTTCATCTTCAACCCATTTTTTTTTACTTTTTAACTTACCTACATAATTCCTCATGATTACTGTTAAGTGTATTTTCATTTATTAACAGCTCCACAATCAGTAGTAGGTTTTGCAGTTTTATGTGCTATATTTCTAAATTTTCAATTTCATACGGATGTCTTCAGAAATAATAGACTTAAAATTCAGTGTGAGGAAGTTAGCTCTTTTCATCGCTGAAAATGCTACTGTATCTTTGTTAGGAGTTTTTGGAATGGGAAAAGGTTGAGGTTGAACAAACCTAGTTCTCGAAGAAGTCTGATAGAAGACAGCTCTGATGTTTTAGGCTCTGCTTTCCCACTCTACAGTAGAGCTGCTCTCTACAGAAGAGCACAAGAGTTTCCCTCTGAATGTGTACTTCCCACTGGCAAGCTAGTGCTGGCATTGTTTGCCACATATGAGTCTCACCACCTGTAGTGATCAAGCATGAAAGGAAAGCCATGCTATCAGAGCTGTTAGTTCAAGCAAGGCTAGAGCAGTTGGAAGCCATCATTTGGAGTGGAGTCATCCATCCTCTAATAACCCAGCTTGCCAGCAATTTGCATTAAACTAACAATGCGAGATTGACTATGCAGTTGTGGAGAAAATGCCTTTCTTTTGTGGTTAGTAGCCTCTTACATTCCTATATCTTATATAGCAAACAGTGGAAAAACCTCCTTTCATGTACATGTGTGGTTCATATCTCTATTAAAATAATTAGATAATACATTACAGGACAGTTGAGTTTGCCCTCGTGAAACAAAATGGCACTTTGTGGTCATCAAGTTTATAGTCAGTCATAGGACTCTCCTGGAAATGTTGTCTTAGCTGCTACATTAGTGTTTATAGAAACTACTCTTTAGCACCATGCAGCTCCTAAGAGGGGTGAGGATGGTGTGTGTGTGTGCGTGTGTAGTAATCATTTACATTGCTCTCAGTATGTGCAAAGTAATCTCCATTTGTCCCACTCCACCTCTTTCCTTGGCTAATGAGAGTAAAGAATTAATTAAACTTTCTCAAAGCTACTGTACACTACTAAAGATACGAAATTAAGCTTTCCCGTTTTGGTGTTTACTGCTTCATTCTGGTTAATGTAGAAGAGCAGAGAAGATTTTTCTCTTAATCTATAGAAGTAGTATGTTTTCACTGATAGGCCGAGTAAGATGCGTAGCAGCCAGGGGACCAGTTTACTACAGTTAAAAATAAATCATGATACATGTTTTACTGAGCTGTTGATAAAGCTTTACTTGCAGTAGCTATCTTGGTAATTGAAATCCAAATTTTGAATTCTTACATAAAAGCTCAGAATAATAAAAATGTTTAATAGATAGTTGAGTGTATTGGAAATGATAGAATGGGGAAATAATGAATTATTTTCAGAACAGATGTGGTCAGGGTTTTCTCTATTTTATTTTATCTGACAAACTATGCAAGCTTTGAGAGAAAAGGATTGAGATTACTCATATACAAGCTGACCTAAATGTTTGCCACATTTTGTTTTCATTATAGTCAAAGTGAATTTTATTTAAAGACAGTGTAGAAGATTCTTTCTGAAATACAGAAATGTTAATATGTGTTAATTTCATGTTTCTGGAGTGGTTTAAATCTCAACAAATTGATAGAAGTTAAAATAATGTAATTCTGGGCCAGTCTTTTGATAATTTTTTCTGCATACTGAATGAGGTTTTACCCTAATAACTTTGGGAAGCTATGTAGTTGTAAAACCAGTTATAACTTGATGCAGTTGTTTGGTCATTGCTGATCTTGATTATAAGCAATTCAAGGCAGGTAAACTGCTTTAAGTGCTGCCTTCCTCTCATGTTAAGATTTTAGTATCAGTATTAATAATTAAGTATTAATCTGTATTAATCAGTATTAATAGTTCTGCTTTGAAAGTTCATCTAAATACAGTGTCCCTGTCTCTTCTGAATCTACTCATGGCTTTCTAATGTATTTCTTGAAACAAGCAGGCTAATTTTGGCACCTTTAAAAAGGCATTGTGCTGCTTTGCATCGTGCTCTCCTCTGTAAAAGTAAGGCCTGATGTGTTTTATATTGCTGTTGAACTTTGAGGTTTCTTCTTTCAAAGCACAGTGCTGTCTTTATTTTTCACCATCCTGTGTCTTGTATTCTAAAAATAGTTTCATTGTTTAATGATTCCATACTTGGTAAACATTTCAGTAATGTTACTCAGTAACAGTGAGTCGTTAGTAATTTTTTCCAGTTGAAAAGGAAAAAGAGGAAGAAGAAAAGATAAGCTATTGTCTTTACTGAAAGTTGTAGGCAACAGTTGCCCCATTTTGGAAGATCTTCTACATTCTTCAGCTTTCCTCAAAAAAAGAATTTCCTTGAATTATCTGTCTTTCAGTGAAGTAAGAAATGAAATAGTATTCCTTATTTCTACAATGAAGGAAAAATATCCTTTACAAGTAAGGAAATTCGTGATTTCCCTATGTGCTTTGGAGCTCACTGTCAACAAGATTTTGGGTCTTCAGCCACTGTCCTCAGTTTCTTCTAGAGGTATCATAGATCCTTGAAAACAAGTTACTGTGTGCTGCTCCTATCAATCTGCAAGCTTGAAAAAAAAACCCCAACTTTAAAGAGTGCTATGCTTACAGTATTTATTTACATGTTTACTAATTAAAGTATCATCCCTAAATAGATGGCCCATAATTAGCCCTGCAGCTGAAGAAAAGTCTCTGCCTTCACTGGGTTGAAACACCTTTCTCTTTCTTCCCTCACAATTTAAAATTTCTGTGGTAGTTAGGGATTCTTCATGCAGAGTGGAAGAAAGAATTGTAACTAGCAGATAATGGGTAGAAACCTGTGTTACTAATAGTGCATGCATGCAAAAGAGCTTTCATGGGAGGTGTGATAGGTAGGCACCTCTGACGTGAGTGAAGAGATCTGCTCTGTCTCTGAGGGCTCATTCTGCAGGCTGCTGAGCAGGCAGCACTCACTTTCTCAGTGGTGCAGCATGGTTAATAGGCTGCTTGCTTGCTGTAAGTAGAACCCTACAGAGAATAAGTCTCACAACACGTAATACTTTGCTGTTCTAAATGAGATGTGGAAGCTTTATTGGCAAGGGAGAAAGTCTCTTTCAAAATACATACATCACAATGGTAATAAGAATAAGCGATGCTGAATGAAAATGGTATCAATTTTCATTTAGTGGAATGTAGGAATTTCAGGTTTCATTGTAGAAAATACAGTTCAAACCCTGGCATTTGACAGTAGCTCAATAAAATGGAACAAAAATAACCCTTTGGACACAGAATGAACAGGATTTGAATCATAATCTTATAAATTTAAAATAAATATTTTATAAGCTTAGTATTCTAGCTTGAAACACATTTTCTCCAAAGTGTCCATTGCTATATAAAGTGTCTTGTCATATATGTAAAATTTTATCGTATGTTTGAGAAGAAGTTTTTCAGATGCAGTAACTAATGGACAAAGAGCTACAATTTATCCAGTTTTTTCAGTTTTCATCCCCAGTAAGAAAAGAAAATGAAGAAGTGTTAAGAAACAGGTCTGTTTGTGTTAAAAGTACAATGAAACTGCAATAAGTGAACTTAGTATTCACTACCTTTGAACAAATATGAACAGGTCTGCTTCTGCCTACTAGACACCAGAAGCATTTCTGGGGAAATTAAAGCCTGAAAATCTAAGCAGGGATTAAGAAAATGTTCCAGTTGATGACAGTTGCAGAAGAGGGTTGTAGTTAGCCATCACTAGTTAGGCCATTTCTATTTCTTCCCTGCTTGTAGGTGGAACTTTTGCAGTCTTCCCAACACGTTCATTTCTTCACTTGCAGTATGTCTTCTCCCTTTTATGGTTCACAGAATAGAAACAGAAGCCATAGCTGCTTTCCATTAACTAGGAAGTGGCAGCACCTACTTTTATCCATCACGGGATATTTCTATGCTCTTACTTTACAGGCACATCGATTCTCAAGACAGCAGCAAGTGTCTAAACATGTTTAGTGTAATTTTAGGCATTGTGTTCGTATCCAGCCTGGCCTTCAGTTCATGCTGGAGAAAGGCACTTACCTGTTTCAAGTCCCAGGTGATGCCTACCAGTCCTTTGCATCTCTCTTAAATAGCATAGTTAGCAGAGTGTTTCAAATGGCAGGGGATGACTGTGTTGAAGCAAAGAAATCCTACACTATTTTTCTGTCTAAAATCAGGGAAGTGGTATTTGTGCAGAGCTGAGTGCAGGTATTTGTCAGCCTCTGTGAGTAATCATTCAGCGGCCTTGGAGGGTGAAGAAATACTGGTAAGGCTGGACGGAGAAAGCAGTAGAGGAGTCTACCATCTTTACAAGCTGCCATTCACTCAAGGGTTTATTAGTAGATTTTGCATTGAATAGTGATGTGAGAAAATGTGTAAATGTGTTAGGAATAAAAGTACTGTGACCTCCTGGCTAGCAGGAGTATGTCCTACCCTGCTCGATTCTTGATTCCTATACTAATGTATTTTTCTGTTTATTCTATTTGGAATTTCCAGGTTCTTAAAAGCAGCACATAAGGTTTTATTTTATTCAAGAATAATGTGGTTTGCATATTTTTGAAGTCTTTGTGCAATTAAAAAAAAATATAATTGAATCAGTTGCTTTATAATGTGCTCAGCTAAGCAGTAAGCAATGAAAATGCTGCTTAGGAAATGTGCTTTACAGTTGCTGAGCAAATTTCCTGTTTAGCTCCTTTAGTTAAGTCATTTTCCTGCTCTTTTGCAGTGTTATCCAAGATAAATTTTGCGGTATCATCAACATTTCAGTAGAAGGGCTGCATGATGTTATGACTGAAGATCCTGAAGCAGGAACATACAAAGAGTAAGTGAAAAATGTTACTAATTTTTGTGGGTTTAACAGTAGTAGCACTCTTCCATATGCAGTATTTTGACTGGAAAGATCTGTAGGCAGTTAAAACATGTTTGTAAGAGTGAGTGTTTTATTGAAATAGGAAGTTTTTGGTCATAACGAACAATAATTGTAATAAGGAAGGGAGGGGCTTAAAATGACAGTCAGTGATGTCTTAAAATGTTTGTATGCTAAGATTTGCTTTTTGATCACTTGACTATTAAATCTAAAATTGCAATGCAACAAGCTTGTATGTCAGTAGGGTGGTAGCTTGGATTTTCTTTCAGTGTGATACCTAGAGTTTCACAAAAATCTTTTCCCAAATGCATCAGCCTCATTGAGTGGACCTAGCATACACTACTTCACAACCTGGAGAGCTTAAAAATCTATCCTACAAGGGCAGTTCACCCCTTCAGTTGCTCTGCTTAACACATCTGCTGCCACACGTCATACCTCAAAAGACAGTTTCCAGAGCCAAGAGTTTGTCTGTGCCAGGAAGGTGGTGTCAGGGGTTCTCAGAGTGCCCTGCCTTCTAGCACTGCACTCATTCATCTCCTGCTAACCCTGGGTTACTGGTGGTATTCCGTCAAAGCTGGAAGAGTAAAAAAAAAAAACCAAAACTGAGTAGTTATGATTTATCTGTTAATGCTGTGTTTTCTCTGCAGTTTTAGAATGATGGAGAGTGGTAAGATATTAAAAGCAGTCACTCTGCAAGATGGCCCTACAGACACTATATTCTAATAACAGTATTTACCAGATGCTAAGAATCAAACTTTTTCTAACTTTCAGATGATTACCTGGTGATGGAAAAGACTGTATGAGCTAATTAATTAATTACTTAAGGAAATGTTTGCTGGCACTGAAGCCAGCTGGCACAGAACAGCCTGCATACAATCTATTAAGTTTTCCTCCTCTTAAAATAGGTGGTATGCATGCAAGTGTGCAAGGAGAGCGGACCACATACAGCTGAGCCTGAGCTATGCCCAAGGGTTGCTTGAAAAAGTACTTCCACCTCCACTCCTCCCAACCCTGGCCTCAACTCTCAGTATAGAAGATGTAATTCTAAAGTCTTGGAATGTGCTTTGGCACTGTGTTCTATTTACTATTGGAAACAAGGTTACATAACCCCTTCTATTTCTAAACATGTTGCTTTACCAGCAGGTGTTGAAAAATGTTCTCACAGGGAAATAAATAAAACTTTGTCCTAGTTAATTTCATATGTTAAGCTTGAAAGCTTGTAGAATTCCTCACTGCACTTTTCGGAACTTTGGACATTGCTTTTGCCTTATAAAATATAGGCACACTGAACCAAGGACATATTTCTGTTGACAGATAATGAATGGCTGTTTGAAAGATTCTGACTTTCAGGTTATATATTTTGACACCATCTGAAAGTAAAGTGAAAGCACTCATCTGGAGTTGTGTGCACAATGCAGTCTGTCCACGTTGAAGAAGAATGATTTGAACCCGAACTGGTTCAGAAAAAAACCTGTGTACTCCGCTGATTGTCTAATACCTAGTTACTGTACTGCAGAGACTAAAACAACATTCATATTTAGCATAGAAATCTCAATATTAATTAATATAGAACTGCAACCAGTAAAAGATGAATGAGAGTAAACATGCACGGGGAAAACAAATTAAATTACAGTTTTGGCCTAAGTGTGGCTGACAAGGAATACGTCTAAACTGGAAATTTAAAGATACTGTTGTAGTTAGAGCAATGGGATTTTGGAAGAGTCTTTCCAAATACAGTTGCAGAGATAAAGGTCTCACCAATTTTTAAAAAGAATTTTGGTTAGGTTATGAAAATGATTGCCTGGTGCCCTGGCTTACAATGAAAATAAATTGCACTGGACCAGGTTTCCCAGCATATATATTTTGCATTTTAGTGATAACTACAAGAAAGCTTTACAGACCTCAGGTTTTCTGGAAAGGAGAGCCTTCCATTGCTCTAGCCTTGTCTCACCAATGTTCAATGACTTTTTTCCAATTTTATAATATTTTTTTCCTTTCATACCTGTGTAAGGTTTTATTTAATCTACTTTAATTTTTATTTTTTTTTTAATCCCTTGTTTCTGGTCTTTAAAATATAAAGGTTTGTAATAGTTTATTTAATTTGAATGTTTTGGCAATTGACGTTTTTATCTCCTTGTCAATAAGCTGAGTTGCAAGAAATCATGCCATTTATGAGAGGAGGAGATGTGAGATTTGCTATATTATTTTGAAATAACCCCTTTGTTGAAGGTGGCTTCCATGTTAGTATTGATTGACCATTCTGCCGTGGTGTGTATCAACTGTTTCATACAGCTGTAAACAAAAAATAATAGAAAATTAAATATATAAACAGAGGAAGTCTGAACATTTTCACATAAAATCACAACATTTTGATGTTGTGATTTTAAAACAAGTTATTTAGCTTAACTGCAGGAACATTTCACCTGCTATTGGAAAGCAGCAGTTAAAATCGCACAGTAGTACAGGGCTCAAAATAAGCAATACAGTGCATCTGTCTACGTGCTTTATTATATGTCGATTGTGTCCTCCCTGCCATAAAACATACCTACACACTGGCAGGTTGTCGTTGCCTGAGTGATTTTTTTAAATAATTCATTTTTTAAAGCAAATTTTCTAGGAAAAGTTTGGTGAAGTGGTGGAATATTTGTGTATTCTTTCAATGTAAAGAATGTAAAGTGAATGAAAAGCTTATTTACCATAGGATAGCTTTCACCAATGTCTTTTTAAAGTGCATTTAAATAGTTTCAAGAGACAGAAAAACCTCTGACTTCTTTTTTTTTCATATTTTCTGGGTTTATTTGTTACAAAAATAATAGTTTATATATAGCTATTACTTGTGTGTGTTGGTACCTACTAGTTGAGGGTGGAAAAAAACAAGAGGTTTAAAGTTTGTTTTATTTGCCTAGAAAAAACTGCATAAATAAATGAATGCAGAAGCTAACTCATTTTTGTCCACTCAAAATATTATTGTTCAATGTCTTGCAGATGTTTCAGTGTCTAGATCCAATAGCAGTGACTACCTTTTGTTTTCTGGTCCTTTTCTTAAAAGATCTCAAAGGAAAATATGGATGCAGTGAGAAATCTTTGCTAGTTTGCATATGTGTCACTTTGATTTTCATGCTGATAGGATTATAGAATGCTTGTCTAGCACTTACATGGAAAGCTTGGGAAGTTGTGGTCAGGAGAAGTGGGGTTTTCTGTAATTTTTTTTTTTTTTAACATACATAGTCTGTTTTCTCTGTCCAGAAATGCATTTTCAAGCCATATCTTGAGCTGAAGTATGGTGATAACTGAGGTTGTTACATGGGTGTAGGTAATCTAAGTCATGGATTCAGACTTCCTTAGATGCACTGTTCTCAGCAAAAAAGTACTTGCTAACAGACTGCCTGACTTTATCAAACTCCCTCGTATCTGTCCTGTGGTTTTAATATGCTTTAAAATAATTTTTAATGATAATGTATGTTAAAACTATTTTTATTCCCATTCTTAGCTGCATGTTGATGGCTCATTTTGAACAGCCCAAAGTTACAGATGATGAAGAACCTCCCACAGAACAAGACAAAAGGAAAAAGCTGGTAAATTTTAGATGTTTTATTAAATCATACAATTGGTTATCTGATTCACTTGGCAGACCAGATTCTTTGCCTTTGGATTTGGTTCATCTGTTGATCTTGGAAAATTAATCTCTTGAATCAAAAAGGAATATTCTCTCATGATAAACTTTGCAGCCACAACAGTTATGCTTCTGCCTTCGTTTTGAGTCTTGGAAAATACTACCAAAGTAAACATCATCTGCTCATAAAATATGGACACTATAGTGACACTATGAAAAGGGTTTTTTTAAAAAACATAGACAGCTAACATTCTAAGATGAAATTGTCATGGCAGGCCAAGTTTTCTCATATTTAAAACCATCTTTTATTACATTGGTTTGTGTTTTACATGGACAGCTGTTGATACATATGCTTGCATAGAACCATTTCCTAATGTCTAGAACACCTATTAAGGACCACTGATTTAGGTGAAGATTTATGGATAGCTACCATGCAGTTGTGCTATTTTCATCCACCCTAATTTGTGAATGATTCATAATTCAGGTTATTTTTGTCAGAGTTAATGGAAAATGGTTCATCACACAGAAAACTGCAGTATGCAAATGCTGTGGAATAAAAGAGAGTCTGAACTGCTTGGCACTGAGTAATTGCAAAACGTGGAATTGGGTCACTGATTAGATGTGTGTAGCCTTGTCATGCATTTCGTTTAACTGACCTACATGTATCCAAAAGAGTACTTGTGGACAGATTACTTTCCTACTTTATTTCTTCTTGTAGAGGCAGAAAAGAGTTTGGTTGGCTTTTGATAATATATCATAGAATCCTAGAATGATTTGGGTTGGAGGGGAGCTCATCTAATTCCAACCCCCTGCCACAAGCAGGGGGACACTTCACGCTAGTCCAGGTATTTGAATATTTGAAGTGAGAAGAGCAAAATCAAGAATGACCTAAAGAGAATCTGTGATTTGACGTAAAGTTTATAGTATTGTGCCCCATTTCATTCCTGCAAGAGTTTTCTATCAAATTATATGTTCTATTACTGAATCAGTAGCTTGTATCATGGCTTAGAAATTAAACCTCATAAAACAACAATGAAAAAATAAATGGGATTCCCTTTTTCAAAGTACTAACGCTTTGCAACTCTTAAGGGTATTAATATGAGGAAAAAAAAAGTCAATGGTGTGGTCCGTGCTAAGCATCACTTTCCGATGTTTGCACAGGGCCTAGGTATTTTTCGTTGATCTATCTCTTTATCCTGTCATTGGTACCTCTCTTTATTATAATGCAGAGCTTATAATTACTAGAGGCAATTTTATCTAGACCAGTGTGTTGTGATTTTATGTAGCTGATGTTCCCAGTACTGCTATATTTTAGTCTCATTGCACACATATTGAGGAAAATGTAAACAGGAGGAGAGTGATTCATGACCTTGCATTGCACAGTGTATAGACCTCAGGCGACTTTAGTGTGCCCTTTATAGGTATGTTTTAAGAACTCCAGTATCATTGTTCAGAAAGGGAGTTAAGGCTTTTTTAACTCTTTTTTATTTGAAACTGTGGAAAGGAAAAATGAAGTATCTTCCAATAAAAATAAAAATATAACTTAATCTTGAGTTATACATGCTGGTACACATTTTAGATGATGCTTGCATGTAAATGTAAAAGTTTTGGGATTTTTATTTTACCTTATTATGGGAAGAAACTAGATGAACTGCCATCCTGTGTCTTCTTGAAAGTAAATAAATGAGTTACAACGTAGTAAGCCAAATGATCAAGTTTTATGTGATAATATGGTTTACTAAAAATAATACTTCACTATTTGTAGTTTCTCTTTATACATTTACTCTGCAATTTAGCCATAGATCTAATGCAAGTCCCACTGAAACTGTTAAAAAACCTTTGCTATTCAGAGTCTTCTGCATCATCTGGCTGCATTTTACAGTCACTGTTTAAAGGCAAGATTCCCTCCTTAAATCATTTTTCTGGTCTTACACAGAGGATTACAGTCAGATACTAACCATCGTGGTAAATACACATCATTTTGTGTCCAGGATTCTCACTCTCTCTTTAGTATCAAAATATCCATTCTTAAAACTGAAGAGAGTCTCTCAACTTCTGGGAGTATTTTCAAAAATGTAATTCAAATATAACCATATACACTGTTTTGAGTTTTGTTAGTCTTTTACCAGTTTGTGAATTCTAATGCCATTCCATTGGCTTGTTATTGCTTGTAGTGATTAGATCACTGTTTTAGTACAGAATTTAAAGTTATTTATGAAAAACAGTGTGATTTTTGACTGTAGTGTTGTGTAAACTTGTTGAGGAAAGAGTTCCACCTATGAAATACTAGTTCAAACAACTGATAGTTCTGCAAAATGCCACTGATGCTGGGCAAGCAATGTTTAGAGGAATGGGAAATGTTTGTTCTGTAAAACCTGTGTACTGCTTTTCTGATACAAACTGCTGTTTACAGCCAGTGAGTGAGGTGGAAGACTAGTTTCTCCAGTCCAGCCCCAAGGTAGGCACCTCTGTCCAGTCTGAAGATCAATTTGTAGAGTAACTAGATTCAAAAGCTACTCAGGTTTTCACTGAGCAGGATAAAGCACATTTCAGTAATGTGAATTTCCTCGCCAAACTTCTATTTCCTGTCTGTAGCTGTTTTGATGAAGAAACTGTTGGAAATTTCTAGGTTTTACTTTTTTATGTATTTATTTTTTAACTAGGCTGTAAGTGTGTGTTGCTCTTATGGGAATCAGGAGTATTAAAGCTAAAAAAAAAAATCTGAAAAACTTCTTAAGGGTCTTATCTTAAACCAGATGCTATTTGAACTTTTTCATAACGAATATACAGTCGGTAAAGAACAGTTCTTACTGTTCTTCCAGACTTACTATGTTGCTGCTTATTCATCTAACACAGCAACTGATTATCTGATATTGTTGAAGTAGTTATATCATGCTATTTTGTGAGTTTTGTTTGTTCTGAATACAAATTCCAAAAACACAGAGTGAAAGAAAAGCAAATTTAATATTGTTGCAAGGAAGTCTTCTACTTTACACAAATATTTCTGACATGACTATCTCAATGAAATCAAATTAGTGTTTTAACTCCTTAATTAAGCGTGAAGGCTCTTGAGTCCATTTTGGCTTACAGACACCAGACACTAGATGATACTTCTATCATCAAGCATTAGTCATGCATATACTTGTTGCAGTAAACGAAGCTGTTTTTTTGTACTGGGTTTACATGGCAACATCTTGGTAGCAGAGGGGCTACCGGGGCAGTTTCTGTGTGAAGCTGCCAGAAGCTTCCCCCATGTCCAATAGAGGCAGTGTCAGCTGGTTCCAGGATGGACCCACTGCTGGATAAACTCTGAAATATGAGTTTACTGGTTAGATTAATTTGTGTTGGTAAAGTAGAATGAAAAATTACCTGAAGTTGATATTTTATGGCAAATTGTTCTGTTCACAATCTAATTCCATCCGTCTCTGCCGGAATGAAAATTACATAATCCAGGTGGCCTAATGAGGTTGTATAGCTACTACTACCAAAGTGTGTCTGTTCTTTATGCATATGGACTATTTAACTTGTTGTTTGTCATATAATTTCAAACTAGTTTAATTTTTTGTGTTTTGTTTCCTTACTAATAAAATCTAACTGACCATAGTTCATGCCATCTCTAAAGTACTTATGGTAACATCTGATGTGGTTTTTAGGAATTACAGGAAACTCATTTGTCAGTAATTAACAAAGGTGCTTTGAAATTGTTTCATCTTGTAAAAGGGTGAACTCTTGCAGCAGACTGGATCCATGATTTGAGTCTTTTGAAATAGTTTTAGATGGATACCTACTTCTAATAATAATTAATTTGATCTTTGCTTTACAGGAGTTCTTCCTCTTGTGTCTCAAGTACAAAGAAAAGAAGCACCTGTCTTGAGATGAGTAAGTCTCAAGAGTGTCTTCTAGTGGATTCTTAATATTTTTCTCTTACATGTTTTCCACAGCTTGCATTGAAGGACCCTGTTCACACTGTGTCATTGCAGCAGTTCATCTATGAGAAGCTGAAGGCACAGCAGGAATTACTGGGAGAACAAGGTTTTCAGGCTCTTATGGAAACCGTGGATACCGAAATAGTTGCACAGCTACAGGAATTTTTACAAGGCTTCTAAATAAGCAGAAACAAGATTTTGTATGCGCAGTTTTCCTTTCAGAAAAATTTTAAAGAACTCTAGCCTTTCATCGTGCATGGAAGAGCCTACTGAAAGCTGAAAATAATATGGTTTAAAAAAAATAGATTTCTGTTGTTGCTATTCAGCTAACTTTGATAACGCTTTGTTATTTTTTAATAATGGACTTATGGTTTTATCATCAAAGCAACACTTCCATAATACCTACATGGTATACACTGTCCTAATAGTACCTTTTTTGGTACCATTATTGGTTTTTGGTTCATGAAGCTATGTCATAAAGTCAGAGGTCTGAAAGAACTTAATAATATATATTAATGAGAGGTGTCTATTAATCCAGCAATATAACTCAATATTAGGAGCTGCTTGTCTTGATACTGTATACCTATAACTGTCTTCCTACTGTAATTTCTTGGCTGTACATTGAACCATCATACAAGCAGAAAGAATGGG
Source organism: Agapornis canus (assembly GCA_036873685.1). Lineage (NCBI taxonomy): Eukaryota > Metazoa > Chordata > Aves > Psittaciformes > Psittacidae > Agapornis > Agapornis canus. The sequence goes on from JBAFWW010016953.1 coordinate 29,174, forward strand.
GAAAAATAGTTAAGACTGTAAGTAGAAACTTTACTTCTTAGCAGAATGTTAATTCCTGTTTGAGTTGTATCAGAGAAAAAGAAGCTTTGATTGTAATGCTTAAATTGTGTTTGAAGAGGTGTTAGAGAATATCAATGTATATCTTTGTCTGAAGATGTGTTTTTATTTTATCACCAGTTTCTTGATTTCTTTTATGAAAAAGTTCTTGCTTTCTTGAGTTCTTCCTGTCTCACTTTTAGCTGTTGTAAAACAGAGAAACTTAACAGAGGTAAATGAGTAATTAATTCCAGTTAGTTCTTGGCTATACCTGGGCTACTTAAAATTGAAGTTCTCTGGTACCTCTGTTCTTTGCCTTCTTTTCCATCAAAGGCATATCATATGGATACTTGTTACTGAAAAGTTCAAGCCCAGGTGGTCACAACTGAAATAATTGTTTGCAAATGTGAGGTTCACTTTGAGTTTTAGTTGTTACCTGGGCAGCTACAGGAATGACAGAGTAAAGATACTCCTTTCTATATTCCTTTATCTTTTTTCCATTGTGAGTAAGAGGGGTGAGAGAAGGCTCTCTTCTTTTTGAGATTTTTGTTTTAAATTCTGATCTTCCATCTTTAAAAGTTGAAGTGAATTTTGTTTGCTTCACTAAGGGATTTCCCCCCTCTGCTCCCAAGGGGATCAGCTATTTGAAGACACTTGCATACTTCTGATAACCTTAACAGATGCTTTTAAAAAGCAGAGCCTTTATCTTGACTGAGCATATGGGGAGTAATTTTGTTTTAAACTTTTCCTCTGCTTTCAGAGGAAGCCAGACCGTTGCATCCTTCTTTGGCTTCAGTGGCAGAGGCTGCTGGGGCTCTTACAACCTCTGAATGCAAAATCTTCCCTGTACAGAGCTGCTAGCATCTGTCTGGAGTTGTTTCATAACTATAATTTCCTGCTTGTTAACTTGGTGCGAGGAGCTTTGTTAGAAGAATTATTCCAACTGTTTGTATGTTATCTGAGTGTCACTTCCTCAGTCCATCCACCAACATAAATTCTCACAAGTAAGAGTTTTGGGTGGTTGTGTTTGATACTTGCAAGGAAAGGGACTGTGCATGTCCTTTCAGTTGTGAACTACAGTACTTGGCAGCATGTGACTAAAGTTGCTTTTGTTGAATAGTTAAACCACAGAGACCCTCAGCTTTTTTCTGCGTGTAAAACTGGCACAGATCTGATGGGTCTTGCTAGCTTCGACCCTGCACAGCACAACTGCATGGCAGACATAAAAACCTCATCAGTACTGCTCTGTCACCATTCAGTAAAATCACATTTGCGGTGCCAAATGGCACTCCAAGGCATTCTGGGGTGGTCGTACCTGCTGTAGTCCAGCCCTGGCCAAAAGGAAGTGCTCTGGATTTCTGCTGCACGGCTGAGGCTCCAGGCTCCCGGCTCCCTGTGCAGTGTCTGCTGCCTCATTCTCAGAGATACTCAAGCCCCCATTACCTCGCATGGTGGAGTGTTGACTGCAACTTATTTTGGTGCATGTTAACTACTGCTGGCATGGGTTTTGTCAGGAGTGATGGATATGCTTTTGGCTAGTAAGGACACAGTACATTGTGATTAACTTTCTGAGTAATGTCTCTGAATAAGTGAGTGTATTCATTTTCCTATGCATTAGGGAACAAGTTAAACTTGTCAGTAGGTTTTTAGCTTTTAATCTTGGAAGATTTTAGACCAGGGCTTGGGCTATAAATGGAAACAGTTGTCACCAAAACTGCTTATATGACAACCACTGTCACTTAGCATTCTGCAGAACATGTTTGCCTGTGCAGAGTAGTACTGAGAAAGTGGAGAAATTGAAGCTTAAACCAGCAGAAAAACCTGTATATAATATCCTTATATATTCAATTCCTATATATAGGATTAATATTTCACTGGAAGGTTATGGATCAGAACTGCAGTAAGCGTTATCCATTATTGTTGTTGTTCTTGTTGAAATTTCTGACTTAAGCCTCTTGGAGAAGAAGGGAAACCCAACCCAACAGATTGCCTGACATGAAGCAGTATAGTTTCTGAAATTCTTGTGAGGAAGAATCTTTGGTCCTGTTGCTGTTTGAGCTTTGTTTTTCAAGTGAAAAGAAAAAATAAATTGGCTTTTTTTTTACATTTTTTTCTGCAGCCTAGTTGAACTCCTAAGGCTTACAGGTTATATCAGTTTGCCTTTCAGAAGGGACAGAGTGAAAGGGAAACTTTGGTAAGAGTTAAATGTCTTTGAAGGTATGTGCCGAAAGAAATTAAGACAACTAATTCTGTTGCTTCCATCTTCAAAAAATTAATTTTGTTGTATCAATGACATGACCATTTTTAGACCTTTGGCCTACCTGAAGTGTTAACATATTTAATCTCATGGCAGCTGTTGAAATTTTTTTCTGCTAATAAAGGTAATTTTGTCCACACACTGTTTTAATTCTACTAGATACTCTGGTTGTTTGTCTCATACAAAACAATTACTGGGATAATTTTAGATAACCTGAAGTATGATAGATCATCATAGAATGGGTTGGGTTGGAGGGTACCGCATAGAACATCTGGTTCCAGCCCCCCTACCATGGGCAGGAACACTTTCCACTAAACTAGGTTTCTCAAAGCCCTGTCCAACCTGGCCTTGAAGACCACCAGTGGTAGGGCAACCTCAGCACTCTCACACAAAAGATTTATTTTGCTATTATTTAGTTTAAATCTCTGTCAGTTCAAAACCATTCCCG
>JBAFWW010016954.1:0-19657 GCA_036873685.1 Agapornis canus
ATGGGGACGGCCCCTTCCCTCCGCCCGCGGAATGGGGCTGGCGGCGCCGGCTTCGCCCCTGTCGGGGGTTTCTTCCATCCCGCTTTTATTATTCCTTCGGGTTCCGGCAGCGGGTGCTCCGCGGCTCTGGGGGGAAAAACTGCCACCCAGTGGCACCCCGGCGGGAAGGTCAGCGGGTCAGACCCGGGACACGGACACCCTCCTGGCCCCGGAGTGTTGGCGAGGGCTGCAAAGGGGTGATGGAGGCTCCCCGCAGCGCTGACCCCAGAGCATGGCCCGCCGGGTGATGAAGGCACGCTGCCTGGCACCCTCCCTTGGTGCCCTGCTTGGTGCCTGCAGGGGGATGTTAGCAAAGGAACGAGCAGAAGGTCCTAGCAGGGCTGACCTTTCTGGTGCCTTATAGCAGCCTGGGTACCTGTCCCAGGTGTGCCCAGGATTGTCTCTGCTGGTCTCCATCTGGTCGGTTGCTCCCATGGATGTGTCCACCCTGGCTAGTGCACATGTGTGTGCATGGGCACACCTCTCTACCAGTTAGTGGTCATGCAACCCAGTGTAGGATGGCATTTAGTCTTAGATATCTTGTTTACCTGCCAAATCCCTATGTTCATAGTTATATGCAACTAGGAGTGTTGGTATTTTATCATGAGCTGGGATTTCAGTGGCTGGACCCTTCCCTCTGGTCCTTACATGTGTGTTGAAAGCCTGTCTCAGGGAGAGCTGCTGTATGAAAACCAGCACAACCAGATGGAGTTGCACTGAGACCTCCAACATAGTGCAGCACCATCTCCCCTTGGCTAGGGGTGGTGTGGTAAATGGCATAGGGATGGGGTCTGGTAGACATGCCTCTCTTGTGCTTCTGACACATGGATTAGTAATTTGCTTTCTGTAAATTGCAGTGGGATGGCTGCAGGGTGCAGTGCAGCCTGGTGTTAGTGTGATGGGACCTGAAGCTCACATGGGTCAGTGCAGAACCAGGCACTCCCTCATTAACCATTCATTGCGTTGGGTAGTCCTGCTCCATGGTTTGTCATTGCTCAAAGCTAACCCCCTGCTCCTCTCTGGTCCCTCTCAGCTAGGCACCTTCAAGTCTGACGATGGGGACTATTTTGTAGAGCCACTGCTATCACTCGAAGAACAGGAGTATGAGGAAGAGCACAATAAACCACATCTAGTCTACCGGCACCGGACACCTCCAATGAACTCTTCGGGGGACAGGCAGACTTGCGACACTCCAGGTACTCATTCTGTTACTGCTCTTGGTGACTTGGCACCTATGAAAGGGAACTCATGCAGTAAAAACAGTAGGTTTGGGTGGGGCACAAGGGATGTGGAGTTGAGGGACCCCTCTAGAAATGGTACTGTGTGAGCTAGGACTGGGCTCGTGGTGGTACTGCTGTCCTGGAGAGATGTGGTGTGCTTGTGCTTCCTAGTAACAGGTTAGAAGGAAGTTGTGGTCAGGAAAAATGTTAGGTTTCCGTTTCATCCCTGCTGAGGCTGGCAAGAGATCCATTGGACTGTCTTGCCTTAAATATCCCATGAACATTTCAACTTGCTCTGTGTCCTCTGCTACGTGTAATTCCTAACCTTCCTAATCTAATTTGTTCTCTGTCTGAAATTCTCTTTCTGTCTCTTAAATGACTTCTTGGTCTTGCTGTGCTCCTGGTCTTCCCTTCACAAATGTGTTTGTGATTTGCAATGTGTTATTTCTTTCTAGTGGAAATGAGAAGGTCCTAACACCAAGCCTGACAGTTCTTCCCTTATTAATCACTTTTCCATGGTTCATTTTCAAAGGCCTTTTTCCCTCATGGCCCTTTCTCCACCAGCACCATCTCCCTGACCTCCTTGCTCCCTCTTTCTAGTCATCACACATATGAAAAAGCACAAGGCTTTATCTCCCCTTCACTTGCCTTGGTGAGCAATAGCCTTGCTCCTACTGTCCCTATTATCTGCAGTGGCTTCCTGCTGCTCTCTGCTTCATTGACTTCCTGATTTTCACAACTAATCCTCTCCTTTGGCAGCAAATAACTAAGTTCTCTCCTGTTTCACCTACTGTTTTGCCATCCTTCTTTGGCCTGCAGCTAGATCTGCAGGAGCTTTAAAGTCTAAACAGTAGACCTTGACTGGCTTCCCTTGTGCAGGCTGCAAGCCGTTCATGTGCTGCAAAGTAGGTGGAGTTACTCAGGGAGTAAAGGTACCACTGGAGGAGAAGTGTGGTGCCAAACTCAGGCTTCATTTAACACGCGTGACTCGTTTGGCACCCATGACTGTGGATCGTGGCTGTGCTGTTGAGTTGTCGGTCTGTTCAGCTTGAACTGATCGTGCTACCTCAGAAGATGCTCTGGTACTCTGTGACCAGCCAGAGCTGATGCACTAGGAACATGTTTTTCTTCTAGAAGACATAAGGACATATGTCTATATACAGGCATACATGCTGGGGGACAATGGTACCTCTGACAAGGCCATCGTTGTTTGTTCTTCCAAGGGTTGCTGCTGGACTATGCCATTCTGGTTTCTCTCTTCCAGCTGTTTCTGCTCCCTTCTTTGAGATCAGATGCAGGAGACTCAGAACAGTTGGAAAGAAACACGGAATCTGGCACATTGCATCAGTAGCCCTTGGAGGAACGGAGCAGCAGATCACAGGACTCATTGAATCGAAGGTAGCTGGGAGGGCTCTGGCTTTGGCTTGTGGACTTAACTCTGTGCCATTATAACAGCCTGCTGTATTTCAACCCACTGTCATAGCTTCCATTGAGGGTATTATTCTTTTGGATCATAATTCACAAGGATAATGCTCCATCTATGGTATTATATACATGGTGTATATATCTCTCCTCATTTCCAACATGCTTTGCCTCTTGCTTATCTTTATTTCCTTGCTCTTCTCAGTTGCCTCATGTAATGGAAGGAGAAGATCTTGCCTCTAACATACAAGCTTTAAGGTTCCAGATAGGTGTGACAGTTTTACTTGTCCTCCTGTCCTCTTTCTCTGAATCTCTTGCTTCCTCTTTGACCATTGTCCAAGGTTTTGAAACAGAATGATGTATGGTGAAGAAGTCTTGGTCGCTTAATTTAAGTAGCAAGTGCAGGGCAGCTTGGGCAATGCTGAACCTTGGCGTTCCCTCTGGATCTGGTGAAAAGAAGGTATCTCACATGTCTTTGGAGCAGAGGAGAAAACCCAAGATCTGGTAGTACTCACTGTTTTGAACAAGGTGCATCTGTCACTCCTAGCAGAGAAGAATGGTTTCATGAGAGTCTGAAGGAGCTTGTTAAAGCTGTAGGTAGTTGTGTGAATCCAGTGAGAAGGACATGTGAAAAGGTGCATTTGCTTTGCAGGCTTCTGGTAGGGATTGAAATTTGCTCAAAGAGGAAATTAATGCAAAGGAAATCTTTGGTACCCACCCTGCAGTGAGCAAGGGAGCCTGCATTGCTGGGCAGTAGGGCTATGAAGAACAGCTTTCTGATAGTCTTCTTCCTGGAAATGATTAATAAGCAACACACTGGTGTGCCCTTGCCATGATGGTGTAATTATAGACTTATTGCAGTATCCAGGAAAAGTTTCCCTTGTGAGTTGACTGACAGGTTGAGTAAAAGCTTTCATTTCCAGTGGTCTCCTGGTGTTACTTTTGGTTTTCAGCATCCTCAGGTCAGCTTAGAAAAACATGTATTTGATTTTCTGTAGAAGTTTTAATTAGCTATTTCTGATAATGGTTTTAGGTCCTCTGACATATGAGATACTCTGCAGATGTTGTAAAAAAAAGGCCGTTCTTCTCTGAACGCTGATGGATATCGAATGCAAACTGTGCTCTGCATATGAACTTTCATAGCACAACACCAGGGTCTCCTGGCAGTGCACTTCAGCGTCTGGCATATAGCTCAGCCACCGCAATAAAAACTTTTGACAAAGTTTTCCTTGGGGTAACAGGTTAATGTAGTTTCAGTCATAGGAAATGGTGCAATTTCTCCTCCTTCCCTTCTTTTAGTTAGTACCGTGAATCAATTTGTCATCTGGTCAAGGATCTGGCAGAATAATTAGTTGCACTTTACTGAATAGCCCTGACGGGATGAAGACTTGGCCAGGTTGAGAGAGTGATGTCAGTAGGTGCAGCGCCGCTACCACCCATCGCTTCACGATAGCAAGCTTTTCCGATCCAAGTTATTAATATCCGCTTTTTTGAGGTGGAGGAGGAAGGGAAAAGAAATTCTGATCCTAAAAAAAGAAGAAAAGGAAGTGGCTCATTGCGAAGCTGGAGAGTGGAGCTTTCCTGCGCCCTGCGGAGGAACAATCTGACTCCAATGATAAAAGGCGCGTAGCTGCATCCTGCAGCTGTGTCTCTCAGTGTCGGCCGGTACTGGGGGGCCAGCAGCAGCAATCTGACCGCCCCATCCAGTATGACCTCTTGTGAGGAGCAGACCAGCCAGCCCTACCCACTGGTTTCCATGTGAAACCCCAAAGGTTTGGTATGGCAGAGAGATGTCCAACTCCAGATGCCAACAGAACACTGCCTCTAGTCATCACCTGAATAAACCACTTTGGGCCACCTCTTGCTCTGCATCTTGTGTCTCTTTCTGCTGCCTCTTCTTTCTCTCACGTTTCCCACGTTTTCTGTCATTGATATGTTTGTTGGGTATAGTTTGGTTGTTGGATTCTCTGGAGCTCTTCTCTTCCATTTTTTGGGGGGGTTTGTGGTAGCATTAGCATTTTACTGAGTCTTATTCAACCATTCTGCTTGTTGGCCACCCTTTGTTCTGAGACAGATTGGCCTGCACCTGCCCAGTGGCATCAAGCCACAGTTGCCTTGTGTCCATGACTATAAATGCAAGAGTTGGGATTTCTTGTCTCCCCAGTTCTGCTGCATTCTCAGCTATTTCATTGCTTCAGACTTTGCCAATTCCTTGTTGCTTTTACTGTGACCCTGTTGCGGTGCTCCTGAATGAACTCTTTTGGGACAGCTCCTTGTTTGTTCCCACTGCATTTACTTTGCTGCTCTCCTGATCTGTGCTTTCCATTTCCTTCCAGCTTTGTTAGTCAAATAGCTCCCTGTTTCATAATTCTTTTATATTCAAGACCCACCAGTGGCTAAGATGAATGAATCAAAGACTAAATCTTTAGTGAGCTTTAGCTGTTCCCATGACTTGTTGCTGGTCAGCCATGCCTGTCCGGAGGCTGGCATGTCTGATGTGGGCTCCAAGGCTGCGTGTGAGGATCTTGCACTAAGTCCTGGCTCCTTAATGAGAGTGCTTAAAGTGGGAATATTCACCGCGGGCAAAACTCCTCATGCAGAAGCAGCAATAACACTCTGACAGTGCCAAACTAGCAGGAAGATGATTAGAGCTTTTCCTGTTTCTGGAGGAGAGCCAAGGGGCTGCAGCCAGCAAAGAGGCCTTCCAGCAGTTTGCGCTGAGGTAGTGAGGTTTTGGAAGTGGGCTCAGAGGATCACAGGACCGAGCAGATCTTACCTGGGTAGGGCTGGCTGCTGACAGAGGTGGGAAAACCCAGTGACTCAGCTGCTGAGTTTGCTTTCCAAAACCCATATGCATTACCAGCACAGGTAGCTGCTGGGCACAGCCTGGAGGCTTAGCACTCCCCAGAAACGGATGTAAAACAGTCTCAAATTTGCAGCTGGGTATTTAACTGTAAGGTGTTAAAGCAGTTGGACTACTCAGGAGGCAGCACATGTGTACTGCAGCTCCAAAAAGGCAAGGCTGTGTATTCATATGGGTGAGGAGGAGAAAAGAAGCTGTGTGTGTGTATGTTGTGTTGAAAATGTTGCTGTAAAACACACAAGACAAATCAGCGTGAACCAAGTCTTGCCGCCGAGCCAGCATGACATGGGCTTAATCAGTAACATGTCACTGATTTTTTTGAGTTGCATTAATGAGTAATTTGTAATAGATTACCCTTTCATAGTAAATGTAACGACCCTTCACACTGAACGTGACACTGGGGAGCCCCCAGAGCAAAGGAGTGCCGGCCTGGGTCTTGAGCAAGCAAAACGTGCTGCCAGCCCCATGACTGCGATCTTCTTTCTGCATGATAATTAGCATCAGCCTGCTCAGCCCTTACAGGTGGTTGTCATCTCTTTCCCAGTGCCACCCAGATGCAACGAGTCATTGATAAACCCATGGCACAAAGAGGAGATGGTCCTGCCACTGTGTTTCCATGTGCTTGAGGAGTGGCAGGTTGAGGGTGATAGGGAGTGGGTCTGCTAATGTGTTACCAGTGCTGTGACCAAGGAGGTGACATGGATGAGGATGTGCTGGGAGGCTGGCACCATGGCTGAAGCCTGACTTTGTGCCTTTCCCTGTATCATGGTCTCTTGTTTGTTCAGGTAGGTGATAAGCTTTTTCTCCAGCCTGATCTGGAGTTTGAGGTGTATACCCCATGTTAGGACTGGCAATGGTGGTGGAAAATTTCATACTCATTCTTCAGACCACTGATACATGTTATATTCTTATTTTATAGCAGGCTTGAGGCAGAAACTAAACTTTAAATGTCCTTTTCTACAGGACTCAATGTTTGTGTTCTGGTGACCGGTCCACCATCCCTGGATGTGTTTAAAAAGAGATTGGATATAGAACTTGATGACATGGTTTAGTGGAGGTGTAGGGCATAGGTTGGACTTGATGATCTTGGAGGTCCCTTCCAACCTGGTGATTCTGTGATTTACTTTCACTTCGTTCCTTTCCTGCATCTATTTTTTTGTATTCATTTATGTGGAAATTATTCCCAAAGTCTTGAAATGGCAGATGTCTCACTTTAAAAAGTGTGGCCCTAATTTTAAATTACTGAAAGTGGAAATTACAAAGGATACTAAATTGTTTACTTTCACTGGGTTCAGCTATTTTCAATAGGATATTATTTTTTTTCACTTGGGTACTTTTAAGAATCCTGCTTCTGATCCTAATTTAAACAATTCTATTAAAGTGGTAGGTTTTAGGAAGCAGTCACAAGAGTTTTCACTGACTTCAGTGGGGGAAATAAATAGCTAAGAAAGTAAGGCCATTTTTCTCAAAGTAGGGGAATTCCAGTGCAGAAAAGAGTTTGACTGAAATGTTTAAAGTCAATCTGTGAATTCAAAAAATCTCACAGCCATGGAAAACAAAACTTTTAAAAGTAAATCTCAAAAGCTTTCCTTAGTGTGGTGTGCAATAAGTTCCTTGTGGAAATGCAAAGTACCAGAAAAGGGCTTGGTACATTCATCTTAAGAGGGAATACATGAAAGAAAACCTACCTTTTAGCTATTCCTATTTAGCTATGTAAAGGCTATTCCATCCTTATGCCTGAAAGTTTATTCTGTTGATAGGAAGGAGTAGAAGCAAAAATGTTCCAGGAACTGACAATTGTGTCATATTGTGTCTGTGTATTTGTGTACATTCAAATACTTTTCAAGTAATTTACCAAGTTCAACTGCTTTTTCATGGTAAATTCTCAGGATTCTAAGATTTATGACAATATGCAGCCTGATGAAGGACAGCAACTGCATCACTGTTCCCATTTAGGTAAAGTATGCCTCATGCAAGGAGGGAGGAAGAGACCTCATTAATATCCTCAAACTGGAATAATTTAAACTCCAAATCATACCATATTATATAAACTAGCCAGTGACAGTAACTGAAAAGTAAAATCTGTGAATTTCAAATGAGGGGTTTCTGCCCATGTATGATTCATTGGAAAAATAAGTTGAATGCATTAGAGAGAAGGCTTCAGTTACTAAAGCGTCCATAGAGATCTTGGCCCATCTGAGAAACCCTGGATTGTTTATGGAAGATCTCAAAACTAACATATGACCACCCTAACAGTAGCACTCTCAAAACACACTGACACTGACTCTGCTAGAGAAGATCCTACACAGACATTCCAAAACGCACAACAGTTGCAAAGAACTGCCAAGCAGACCAGGGCAAAAATTATCTTTACTTCATGTCAATTAGTAATTGTAAGACTTAATAATATGAAGTTCTCACTGAAGTAGCTGACAAAAGGATATTATTCCTTATTTCCCTTCAGAAGACAACAGTAAAAGGCAGCAAAGAATTCAGTTCTATTTTCGTAATTTCACTTTACATTTAAGCAATTGCTGCATGTCTTTCAAGGACAATATCAGATTGTTTTCCTACCCTTTTACAATTTTAGCAATGGTAAGCAAAACGTATGATGTCCAATTAGCAGAATTTTGAATGAAAATGTGATCTAGACAATTACAAAGCTTGTTTAAATAATCTAGAGCATTCACTTACTAATAACATATTTTTGTGTCAAAGAAATAGGATCAACACTTCAGTTATAAATTCATATTTTAGAGCACATTGCCTATTACTTCATAAAATACACCCATCATAAAAATGCATACTTTTATGAGCCAGTTCTATTCTGAAATAACCGGGGTTTTAATACATCTCTCCTTTTCTATTATGTTAAATAGCGCACAAAAATATCTACAGAAGTTGAGGGCTGAAATCTGTTTTTAAAGAGATTAAGTACACAAAGTTTATCATCTGGCCTGGCAATGAAAAGTACTACAAGTACATTCCACAAACTGAGTGCAAAGTGTGGCAAAACTTCTACCATCTTCGAATTGCATTCACTAAATGATCTGTGGATGCCAAAGAACTGGGACAGTGAACCCTCAGACAGTGCACCCTCAGGCTGGAGGAAGACTGATTTCTAAGGCTGTATAAACTCATGGAGTACTGTGTACAAAGCTGTGTTCCTCCATGGTTGTATCCACTGTCCCGTGCAGGACAGGATAGACTGAATAAACAGTAAATGCTCAGCTGCTTGCAGTTGCACACACTCAGAATGAAGGGGTGAAGTGACCACAAAGCCCAGTCTCCAGTGGTCTGAGGCCTCCACTGCTGCTTTAAATCTGTGTACTCAGGTATAGCCAAGGTTTTGCTTTTTTTTTTTTTTCATTGCACTGCCATAGTAACACCAAAATTGCTGAACACCAAAACTTTACCTGCAAAGTTGTGGAGCAGTTTATGTTACAGCTGTTACCATTAGTAACATGCAGGAAGTGTTATGCTTAATTTTGTCATTATATAAACCAAACATACTACATTTTTAAACATATTTTAATCCATAAAACATGCCCTCTGAATAAATGACACCTACTATGTAGCAAAGCTTTCTGGAAAGCAGCAGATAGAAAAATTAGCAATATCTCTCCTTGCCTTCTTTGAAGAATTGATATATTTAAATGATAACACTCTGTATATAATTAATTCATTATTCCAGGATGAGAGTGTGGTGGAAGTAACAGTCATTTCCAATTCTTCTGACAAATTAAACAAACACTTGATACATTTTATTGCTTAAATCAGCCACTTTATCTGAAAGACTGCTTAACGAAGTTATCGACATACTGCATATTTTGAAAATGAAGCTTTAAGAGGGGCATGACTTCCCAGACATCACTCAGAAAGCTGGACCAGGATGAGAAGTCAGTTCTCCTATGCCCCAGTGTCATAGTCTATCCAATCATTAGGTTGCTATGACCATGCAGATCACAAGGAAAAGACAAAGATTTCCTTGTGGTATTCAGATATACATTATTCTAAAGGAAAAAAACCCAGACATCCTAGTAGTGAATTTCGTTAAAATGGGATAACTTGGAATGAAGAAAGAGAACCTACTTTAGGCACTTGCAGCACTTCTACCCTTAGAGCACCTCAATATATACTTATTTGCAACATGCTCAAAAGGTAAAGAAATATTAGTCCAGGCTTAGAGATAAAGGACAATGACTAAAAAACCTGAGGGCTTCGCCTAACTTACACATAAACCAGATTAATTTTATTATTCTAGTAACCTCAAGTTATTGTATTTCGAATTGTAAACCAATTGGAGCAAAACCTTTTCATAATTTCACTTAATCCTCATCAGAACAATTTCAGGTGTTTAAACACTATCTGTGAAGGCAACATAGCCATTGTCATTCAGGGGTTCATTGTCCTTTAAATTGTTCTTAAAAGCCTGTAACAAGTTATATAGACTTTTTAATATTTGTTAGCTTCATGAATTTTTCCAAAGTTGTAGGCTCATAGAGTGTGACAAATATATGTTTTGCTTTAGTAGAACAGAAATATTTTTTTAAGAACCTGATACAATGAAAGATTAAATTCTCACCAAAAGTACCAAAAAGCCATTGGTTGGAGGGAATACTTGCTAACACTAGCCCATTAAACATAAGAGATAATTCCTAATGAAACAGTTTTATGTATTGCTGAATTTAACTAAGTGTGGATATGTTCGCATGCTGAAAAGATGCACTGAATAACTATAAATATTTCAACAGCCTGATCCCCTAGACATGACATGGAATAAAACATGTGAAATACTGCAGGTGCTGGTCTTAAATGACCAAGTGTTTTTCCTTAGTAAAAACTAAATTGCATTTGTACACTTCTGATACTGCAGAGTTTTAGTTTCCCTTTGATGGCACAGTCTAATTTTATTTAAATAGATTATTATGAGTTACCTTACAAAACTTCTATAAAGGTAACTTTTTCACAATTACCTTGCCACCTTTACTGTGATATTTACTTACTTCTGGCTCTCAGTTAATAAAAAGAATTAGTGTTTGGATGAAGTCAGTTTGACATCCTCAGCCCATGTATCACTTGCCAGGTAAACATATATCAGGCTTAATGAGTCAGAAAGGATAGCTGCTCCTGATCTTGGAATCTATTGCAACATTAGCTCCAAAATTAAAAAAAAAAACTTTGTATAATGGTGAATCTGATTTAGCTTAACAAAAGCAGTGATGAACAATGTCTGCCTTTAAGATAAGGGACTGACTATAAAACAGTTATAAAAATAATAAGTTGTGCATATCTCTAATGGAAAGACTTTACCAGCCCTCAGGTCTGTTGCCTCACAACCATACTGCTAGCAACACCTAAAGATGGCTCAGAGAATTTCATCTATAGGACAGTAAAACTAGACTCTGCTTCTGAGGGGTGATTAACCCTTACTACATCTGTAACCTTGTTACTGCGGTGTATTTCTTGGAACTCACTAACAATCTGAAATACAAATTGTCTATTGACGTTAATTCCATTAAAGCATTACAGATGAAATAACAATACCTTAGAAAGTTGCATCAAGACATTATGGTAAGGTATAATATTTATAAATAAATCACTACAAGCAGATCATGTCTGGAGGCAATAGTCTTTCTACCCTATGAAGAAATTCTAATCTACTGAGCCATATACTAAGTAATTAATTATTTAGCCTTACTCTGACTTGAATCCATCCACTCTGATGTTCTTTCCACACACATCTTCTTCTATCATATTACCTTTACAATATTCTATAAGAACAAATTTTCACAAGGAAAGTTTTTTTTCACAGAAATATGATCTATTTTTTTTTTTTAATTTGAAGACAGCACAATCATATACCACAGGTAATTGTCAGTTCTCAGTTCTGCATTCTTTCTAGTAATCTTATCTCTCTAGACTCACCAAAATACTTGTCAACTGTGCTACTAAATTGGGTCATGTAATGAAAAACCATCGAAGCTGGTCTTCACAACTTCCTCCCCTAAAATTCCTAAGAAACTCATACTATGTTTCTGTATAATTATAGCTTAAAAATATACACAAAATTATGCTATCTTTTCTTCTGGGGTGCCTTCAGGCCTTTTAAGTGACCTCTGAATCTTGAAGATGCTGTAATTTATATGAAAAAGAAAAGATACAACAGATTACTTATAAAATGAATAAACCCCTTTTCCTCTTTTTCACTGTTTCAGATCAACTTATGAATTCAGAATTTAAAAGGACTATTGTCAACTTAGCAAAGTAATCTGACTCACAGGAATGAAGATACATATTTCAACATTTCTTCTGCAGATATAATTTAATTTACCCTGACTTGCAAGATTTTTCATAACTTATTTTGTCAGTTTGTTTAAATATTATAGAACTGATGTCAAAATACTAAATAGCCAGTCCACCTATGGTTGTATTGCTGTTTCACAAATGTGATTTTTATTGCTTTTATTTTTCAATTTTATTCCAATTAAACAAAAAATTACTCCCAATGTATACTTTATTACATATATGTTTGTTTTCTTTTTCATGAAAGTTAACAGGACATTTGAAAAAAGACAAAAATTTTTTTCCTAGCCAAGTATAGCAATACAGAAATCAAAGGATATGTCTGAATTCTAGTAGTAGTTCAACAAATAGATATAGACAGTTTTTTACACTCACTCAAGGAAGTTAATTCACATATGTTCTGATCTACTTCTCCTTCAAATAAATAGCAGACTTTAGTAGGTTTGAGACTAGCCCATTTAATCTTTCTGCATTTCAGCTATACCCCTGTAAATGGAGGGTATCTCCTTTACTCACAGAAATGATGCAAAGATGAGTATTTAATAATTTATAGAGTCAGACAGAGCTCAGAGGTAGGCTATAAAATCAACCAGACAGTCCCATTGTATATCTATTACCAAAAGCACTACATGATGTCCAGCTTGCATAAGTTTTGTCTGGGGAAAAAGAAACATCTCTCGAACAGCCCTTAAAGACTCCTATCACTTTTCTTTGACAGGGTAGGAAACTCGGATAACTTACAGGGACTGCTTCAAACCAATGACTAAAGGGAAATTCAATTTATTAGGTGACATGGATCTCATAATTTATACCTATCAATCCTGTATATATTTGACATTTAGCCAGACTAAAAAATATGCCCTCCCCTCAGCTAGCACTGTAATGCTATATCCACATATAGTCATTGGAAGTGAAACAGAAAAGTCTTTGTTTATAGTGGCAAGCACTGCTGAGGACTGTTCTCTGACTCCGATGGCAAACTGCAAAGTATGAACTTCATTCAGATATCTAATTCCTCTTTCTGTAAATATAGAATGGCTTCATTCATACTACTTATTTGGTGTGGTTCCAGGTTTTTGGTATCCTTTAACTGCGGTTGGGTTTCAATTACATAGATGGGTATTAGCAAGCACAGACCAAAACCACACAAGGCACTGTGCCAACAGATAAATGATACTCTGGACCAAGGGGCAGTGCTCAATGATGTGCCTTGCCCCTGTGCAGTTTACCAGTGTAGAACATAGAATCATGGAATAGTTAGGGTTGGAAAGCATCTTAAGATCGTCTAGTTCCAACCCCCTGCTATGGGCAGGGACACCTCACACTAAATCATGTCACCCAAGGCTCTGTCCAGTCTGGCTTTGAACCCCACCAGGGATGAAGCATTCACAACCTCCCTGGGCAACCCATTCCAGTGCCTTACCAGACTTACAGTAAAGAACTTCTTCCATATATCCAATCTAAACTTCCCCTGTTTAAGTTTTAAACTATTACTCCTTGTAATGGGGTTAAAACACAACAGTCCCTAATGAAGAGTCCCTCTCCAGCATCCTTATAAGCCCCCTTCTCCACACAGCCTTCTGTTCTCCAGGCTAAACAGCCCCAACTTTCTCAGCCTATCTTCACACTGGAGGTGCTCCAGTCCCCTGATCATCCTCGTGGCCCTCCTCTGGACTTGTTCCAACAGCTCCATGTCCTTTTTATGTTGACGACACCAGAACTGCACACAATGCTCCAGGTGAGGTCTCACATGATGTAAGAAAAACATTAAAAATGTAACGAATTCCATTTTTTTAATCTATTTCTTGCATACTTTTTTTTTTCATCTATTTTTAAACAAGTCTTTATTTCTTCTATACACAAATGAGTATCTGGCTATAGCATTAATTGTTGAAACTAGATCAGTACCAGAGGAATCTTTGATCTGCACAATTATCAATTAAATAATTAAAATCAGAAGAATGAAGATACTTTGAAGATTTATTAGTAGCTTAATTTATTCTCAGTAATTAATTTTCATTGCATAAAATTGAAAAACATGAAACAACAAAGCATGCATGCCTGCTCTGTAGTGGTGTTTGAACTAACAAGTCTCCTATGAGTTTTGGGATATATATTCTGGGCTACTTAATTATATACTACACATATTCCTAAAAAAATATAAGCAGAGTCTGTAAGGGGTAGACTTGTGATTAGTACTGTAGCAAATAATATATCCATATTTATGGTTCTATGAAAATACAGGTAAGTTTTGAAGTGTTCAATTACATTTCCCCTCAAATTTACTGTAAAAATGCCTTTACCCTGGAGTAAGAAAAGGGTGGATGCTATCATTCCAATTCAGCCACTTTTCTTCACCACTATATACTGCACTGATGGGAATTAAATATAAAACATCAGGCAAATAAGATAACTTTATGATTATGCACAATAGCCTGCTGCTTAAAATGAAACAATGGAACCTTTTCCTTCTTTAACTGGATTAAGGATTTTTAAACTTATGCAGTCTATTTGATTTTACCAACTATGTTACACAGTGACATTGTACTCTCATGTGCAAAGCTACAAGTGCAATGATTTTCTTCCAGTTAGGCACAGTGATTACTCTAGAATTATTCTTTCTGTGAAGATGAGTATAATTAAATAATCCAAGTGGTTACTTGGAAATTCAGAGGACAGAAGAAATCTCTGGATGAGGTGACATAGTAAAATGACTGGAAAAAAGAATATACATGTGGTAAAATAATATATTGCTTGTGGACCACTTTGAACAGCTATAGTGTACATTAAATACTTAGATACATGCAAGACACATTGGGTATGACAACTACCAAAAACCCCCCTGTTTTAAGTTTTTGAGGGTAAGGAGTTTTGTAAAAAGCATAGCATGGAAATCAAAACAAGGGAAACAGATATTGAATCTGTAGATTATAAACTTTAGAAGGAGTTAAACTTTTTTCAATTCAGAAATATTTTTCTAGATTTTATAAGGAACCAAAGTATTTCAGGGAGTTTGAAGGGAAAAAAAAAGGGGGGGGGGGCTTTTTTGAAAACTGTTTCTTGAAACACTCGAAATATTGATAGCCCTGGAGTCTTTCTGTTACAAGGCCTTTTCAAAACTAAGGTCCTTTCCACCAGCATGTTCTGAAGAAGGCAGTACTTGTGATCCATCTCAGTAAAAAGAAGGAATATTCTGAGATCATCACAGCAGCAAGCCAGCATCATTCCTATATCTCAGAAAATTACCAGAAATGAAGCTGTGCGTCATAACAGCCACATAAGTCTAACTCACAGAGGAAGAGTTTAAAGAGCTCTATCATTCATGATTTTGAAGGTTTATGTCAAGTATTCACCTCGTACTCAACAAGGAGATAGCATTTGTTACTATTATGTAAAAAGAAAACAAGAGAAAAGTACAGTATCCCCTGGCGGTAACAGAATTTCAGAGATGAGTATTCTGCCTACCAGCCCACAGTCTTTATGTAGTTTTTCTATGAGTATAGATGGTGAATAACTGAAGATTCAAATTGCATTGCAGATGAAATCCCCGATGTTACTCTGTTTGGTCACATACACCTACAGTAATTTATTCTAGGCATCAGTCTTTCCACAACCACCTTATACCATGATGTTTTTAATATTTCCTGGTCCCAGTTAGGAGAGAAATTACAAAAAAAAAAAAAAATAGCTTTACTTATATACTTTTTCTATGGATTTCTCTTGCCATTGTACCTCAGAAGAAACCATAGCAGAGAAACAAAAGCCCAGCAGAATAATAAGCATCTGGACCATAGACACTGCTAAGTCACCTCTTCCATTCAGATAAATATTTAGGTAAATGTTACTTTAAAGGGAAATTATCAACATGCCTTTAAGCTAAATGCAAAAACCTAGCCCAGTGAACTGTTACTGCAAACATGGAATAGAAAGCATCAGCTGTGAGATGAAGACAATCTCTTTCTGATGTCATGAAGCTGAGTAAAGACAGAGTTACAACTTCTGCTTAAAGCCCTCTGGTACAAAGAAGTAGAATGGCATAACAAACCACATTTTGCTAAGTTAATTAAATGTCTTTACCACACTATGGATCATTTATTGTTCAGAGTGCTCAGACATTATGCCTAGAAAGCATCATCATAAGCTATCCTTTTCCTCCCTAATGTGTTTCAAAGCATACAGTATCCTCCTTATAATTTTTTAATTAGAATTCTAAAAGCATGTGCACACTGCTGTGCCCTTCCTCGGGTAGGAGACCTTGGCAGCAGCAGCAACCAGTGCTGCTTCTGCCCTTATTCCAGAGCTAGCAACTGGCTTGGAGACCACTGGTGACCCTGCAAAAAATTCATGTACTACACAGTGTATTTCCCACAGTAAATATACTGGGCAGTAACAGATCCATCAAGTTCTCAGCAAACAAATTTTTGTGATAAATGAAATGTCAATGCTTTAAAGCCAAATAAAATAATTTTAATTTGATAAAGTGTTTGCTTGAGAACTCATAAAATTTTTCACTCCAACTTATTTTATCCCTTAAGAACATAGTCTGATCATGTAAAAAAAAAAAAACCAAACAAAAAACAAAACCACTGGAAACATACCTCAAATTGAACATAGTTACTCTGAATTACTTTCTAGCCATCCGGAATGTAAAGCAGCATTTTCCAGTGATTTGCGCCATTTCTGATAACTTGGAATAGTCAGGAATGGAGTTCATGGCTGCCTTGCATTCCCAAAATGACACAAAACAAATGGATTGTACTAAGGAATTCATCCTCTTTTAAATTCTCTTCTCCCTCCTTTCACCAATGTTGTATCAAGTAAATTATACAGCAAAAATCCCAAAAAATTTTTCCTGAACAAATACAAAAGTCATACATAAAAGCTGCAATATCACTTACTTGGAATATTTCATACTCAGCTTTTTTTTCTTCAGAAACCCTGTCTGATAATCTATAACAAATTGATTCATCCATGAAAACATTCACAGCGCATGAAAACTGTGGTGCAAGTTTTCAGGATCACACACTGCACACACACAGTTTTAGAAGTCAGGTAGATAGGTATGTAGCACACTGAGGGGTTCACAGGACACCCTAGTTTGGTGCAAAAATGGAACTGAGCAAGGGAAGAGGAGGTTGTAGTTTGCTTCACAGACCGCTCACAACAGATAAGAGGGAAACATGCTTCACCCGAAACCATGGAATATGCTGCTCCTCTCCTCTGCCTCCCAAGTCCTCTAGGGTAGAGCAGTTCACTTAGGGCATCCTGTAAGACAGAACTGTCTAAACTGCCAGTGAAAAGCCACGCAATTCCTACCCTTGCCATAAACACATGTTACAGACCAGACCAGTGCATACAGGTTTCTTGTAGGACAGGGGAGAAAACTGTACTATCTGATCTCTACCTCCACTTACACAGAAGGTCAGCAAAGAGGGTAGGGCTCAGACTCCTAAGGGAGAAAATGGGAGTAACAGTTTCCTGAGGACTATTAAGCCAACACACTATTAAATGTACCGTCTAACATTGTTCTGTTCTTCCACTGTTGTAGCTACCACATGTGATGGACCATATCCAAGTTAAACACTCTCACCAGAGCATGCTCCAAGACAGACGACTGGGCCTCAGGCTTTGCCAATACAATGCAGTTCTATTCTCTATTTATTTTTGTAGTTCAAAGACCTGGCAGTTGCCCATTTGATGCCTGCCATAAGGACTAGTGCGCTCCTGATTACTGCCACGAGATTTCCAAGCCCACAGACAGTGTATATTCCAATGTATGCCAGTCACCAAGACAGACCGTGCACAAATAGCAGCAGGATTCTCTGAGAGAAAGAAAAAAGCCAGCTCTTATTTCCACTTTGAACGCCCCCATAACAGGCTGCCAACTTGAGGACCTTGCTTTAATCACAGCAGCCACATGAAAGAGTTCATTCTGTTTATCTTGGTTCATTTAGGAAACCAGTGATAAGTCTGCCATGAAAAAAATCTTCTCCTGGAAGCTGGCATACTTGTCCCAAGATATAGGCTTTGATTTCATTTTAAGTGCAGTTATTTACAGTCATACCACAGAGTGCATGAGTTTTCTCATTCTACCAGATGACTACTTTTCCCTAATAAGCAAGCTGTGAATACTTAAAAATTCCTCTCAAGTACAATGTCATCTCTGAGTGGAAGTGGTAGGAAGAGAGCAACAGATCTCCTACAGCTTCAGGTTAAATGTGCAAGCTGCACCCTTGATGTGCACACTCAGCCAGGTGGTAAGAGGAGCTGAAGGAAGAGCTGTGGCCCATAGGAGGGAACAAAGTGTGCGATGTGACTAAACTTTCTTTCTCTCACTAGGTTTTCTGAAGTAAATAAGACAAGTGCAATTGCAAACAAAGATATGAGGCTGGTTCTCAACTACTGAATATGGAATATTACTTTGCCATGAAATAGCAATATCAAAAAAAAAACCCAAAGTTGCAGACTAATTGCAGATAGAAACATATATCCTTTTCTGCATGAGCAAACTGAATTTTTTTGGCTGTGGAGTATTGTGGATAGCCAAACAGAAAATCTCATCCCTGTAAACCAGAGCAATATATGTACTTTTTAACTTTTCTAACATCTGCGTACCACTGGCTTCCCCCAGTGCTGTTTGTGGTACAGCCAGATTCTGTAGTGCTGTTGCTTTAGTTTTCTGGGCTCACTATGTACCTCGTAGGGTTTCAGTGTCAATGAATGCAATTCTCTCTCTGCTAATAAGAAGTTTTAGAACGTGTGAAGTGGTTGATGGGTTCCTTTGAACCTAGTGGATGCAACGTAGTGCCTGTTGATGATGTGAGTACAAACTGGAGACTATTTAGGCTCAAGCTGCTAAAGGATTTCGGAAGCTGTGACTGAGTGGAAGACATTTATGAACATATTTGATTTCTGGACCCTACATGAACCCTTAACTTCTGGCAAAGAGAAATGAGAATGAAGAGTAAAACTCTTCTCGTATTTGGAGAAAGATGTATTATTTTCAAATTCTGAAGGATCATTATCTTCAGCACAACCATTTTTCCTCTTGAAATATAGGTTATATTACTACATTTACTTCTGACTTCTCAGACCCTGGCACCTATAGTTCTATATTTCCATTTAAAAAATTGCTGAGGTCTCTGTGCTTATATCTCAGCAAAGACAATATTTCATCTCTGACTGTATCCTGTTTAGTCTAGATTTGTTCATGTTCACAAGCAATAGATTTGAAATACAGCCTTGCAGAATAATCAGTAATAAACACACAAAAGTGACAGGCAATAATTTCATAGTTTTCATAAGAGATAAAGTAAGATATTTTACAAAACTTTACCATATCATGTGAATGTGCCAATTTACCTCTCACGGTATGTTAGATACATTTGGATTGTGAGATATTAGGAGATAGTACTATAAATCTTGCAGTATCTTGCAAATGTGCAATTACTCTTCACAAGTCCCCAGATGGGCATTATATCTCATTATGTCAAGTGCTATGCAAAAAAACAAATGTCAGCTGTAATTAATGTGGTTGTAAACTCCAAGAACAGATCCATTGATGAAAAAACCAAAAATGGTCAGAGTATCTTCTTGAATCACAACTCAAATGGCTGGCTGCTTAGGTTAACCTTGTCCAAAGCATGTAATCATCCTGAGAATGCAAAATTGAACTGTATCACAAGAGTGACGTTCCTTGCAACCTTTCTGCTAGGCCCTTTGTCTATGCATTAGAATAATGTCCAAAATTTTTCTTTTCTAATGCTACAGTAGCTTTCAGGTTTCTGACCTTTTTAGAAACAGAAAA